>BDIU01000140.1:0-192859 GCA_002118135.1 Trebouxia sp. TZW2008
GGGGGGGGGGGGGCCCCCGGGGGCGGAGGGGGAGGGGGGGGGGGGGCGGGCGGGGGTTGGGGCAGGCGTGGGGGCATCAGTGGGTGCTGGGGTTACCTGGGGAGTCGGAGCTGGGGTCTCAGGGGGAGTAGTAGGGGCAGGGGTAGTTGGAGGTGGAGTGGGGGGTGGAGTCGGCGGCGGGGTGGGGGCTTCAGTGGGTGCGGGGGTAGCAGCAGGGGTGGGCGCAGCTGTGGCTGCGGGGGTGGGTGCAGCAGTTACCTGAGGCGTTGGTGGTGGAGGTGGGGGTAGTGTGGCTGCTGGGGTTGGTGGTGGGGTTGGCGCTGCAGTTGGCGCTGGGGTGGCTGCTGGGGTCGGGGATGGGGTAGCGGCCGGAGTTGCCTGCGTGGCCACAGGTGTGGGTGAGGCGGTGGGCGGTGGCGGGGGTGGTTCAGTGGGGACTGGAGTTGCAGCAGCAGTGGCAGCAGGGGTGGGGGCCGAGGTGGCTGGGGGAGGGGGAGGGAGGGTCTCAGCTGGGGTAGCTGCAGGGGTTGGGGCAGTGGTGGGGGCGGGGGTTGGAACAGGGGTGGGGGTTGGGGTGGGGGCTGGAGTTGCAGGGGTTTCAGTTGGCACAGGAGTGGGCGCTGTAGTGACAGCTGGAGCTGGCACTGCAGTTGGAGCAGCAGTTGCTGCTGCAGTTACCTGAGGTGTAGGTGCAGGTGTAGGTGCAGTGGTAGGTGCAGGCGTAGGAGCAGGTGTGGCTGCTGGTGTGGGTGCTGTTGTGGCTGCTGTTGTAGCTGCTGGTGTAGGCGCCGTTGTGGCAGCTGGGGTGCCTGCAGTCAACACATGATTTCAGCCAAAAGTGTGAGTAAGGGTACGCAATGCTGCGTAGAGCATTTCAGGATGACAAGTTTCAGACAGTAGCACAGAATGCGTAGCTAGCAAACGCAAACACTGGCAAAGCATCCAATAGCCGGTGTCTTAATCATGCTGGAGGACTTTGAGCCCAGAATCACAACAGCATATAGTTCACAGTACAGGCCAGCACATCATCTGTACACGTCTGTTGAGGCTCCCAAGTAGGGCCTCCTATGTATATGGGCTGGCACCACACAACTAGGCATGCAGCATACAGACTTGTTGAGCTGCACAGGGACAGAGGGGTGTACTCGCTGCTGGAGGGGTAAGATTGGGGGTGAAAGGTAGGGTGGGGATAGGGGCAGGGCTGGGTTTGAGGGTAGCCATGGCAAGGCCAGGACTGTCAGGAGCAGAAGGGCTGGCAACCTCAGAAGGGGTGCTGGGGGGTGCAGCAGGGGTGGAGTTGGGAATTGGGACAGGTGCTGCTACACCAGCAGCATCAGAGCGAGAAATGGTGGCTGAGGTAGCAGAAGAGGAAGCAACAGGGGTAGGGCTAGGGATGACAGGATGGGTTGGGGTGGGAGTAGGGGTGAATATGGGGGTAGGGGTTGGGGTAGCGGTAGGGGTAGGAGCGGGGGAAACAGCAGGAGGGGGGCTGGAAATGAAGGAAGGTGTTGCAAAACCAGCATCAGAGGCAGGACTGGATTCTGTACTAGTAGCTGAAATTGCTGTAATCGCAGAAATTGGGGTGGGGCTTGGGGTAAAGGTGGGAACAGGGGTAAGAGCAAGCATCGGGATAGGTGTAGGGGTAGGGGAAGTTTTGGACGGGAAACGGGTTGTTGACGTCGATGCATCTGTAGCAGTGGCTGAGGAAGAAGAAGGGCTGAAGTTCAGCAAGGCAGAGGGGGACTGAGACCCACTTGGGGGCGGCAGGGTGGCTGCTGGGGTAGCTGCCTGGGTAGGGCCAGGGGTTGCAGGTGGGGGTGGGGCTTGGGTAGGGGCTGGGGTTGCAGCAGGAGGGGGGGTGGCTGTGGGTGTGGCAGCTGCAGAAACAAACATGATTGGTACAAGATCAACAGTTGATGGACACCCTGCTTTTGAAGAGAACCCATGCTACAGTAAAGCGAGCTGAGACTACACAACACCATGATGTCTACAGCATCAACATTTGGCTAAGATGGCTATTGCTTGAACAGACTCAGAATGAGGACTCAGAATGAGGACACAATAGCCCTACCCTGAGGGACTCAGCTGTTCTATTGTCAGATGAGCCTTGTATGCAACTCAGCCTTGTCTGCAGTCCAACTTGTGGACAGATGCAATTCTATGTGAGACAATGCTGAGACTACATACGCAGCAAATGCAATTCTGCATAACTTAGCGTCAGCTTTGACACTGTGAGTGTTATACTGCTCAAATTGGTTGCGCAATTTCTAACGTTGACATTAAGCTGAAATGCTACTAGAGCCTGCAGTTCATAAGATCTAGAAAGATGTGAGTACTGAACCAGCACACCAGCAACTGAGCTGTCCTGCAAAAGTCAGAGCTATGTGCCAAGATTGCACAAGTCACAGCGGCTCACTGGCGACCAACTAAACAAATCCGAGACTGCTTTTTAGTGGTCAGTAAGACTCGCAAATTCTGCCAGACAATCCCCACACCTTTGTCAGAACGTACAACTGATTATGATCTATGAGACAAGCAAGGCAAACTGCCTGCCTGGGGTGGGCCGGGGGATAGCAGCAGGGGTTGCTACAGGGGCAGGAGCCGCTGCAGCAGCAGAGGCAGTGGGTGGGGTTGGGGGAGGGGTGGAGGCAGGGGTTGGAATAGGAATTGCAGGAGGGATAGCAGAAGGAGTTGGGGTAGGGGTAGCAGTAGGGGCTGGGGGTGGGAGTGCAGCAGGGGTAGGGGTGGGGATAGAGGCTGCTGGCAGTGCAGGACCAGGTGTAGCTGGGGCTTGAGAGGTTGTACTAGTAGAAACTGGGGCTTGGGGAGAAGTATTGGGGGTTGGTGTAGTGGGGGTAAAGGTAGTGGGGGCAGGGGTAGTGGGGGTAGGGGTGGTGGGGGCGGGAGTGACGATTGAGGGAGGATTGGTTGCGGCAATGGCAGGAGAATTGGTGAGGGCAGGGGTGGGAGGGGGGTTGGCTGGGGTAGGACCTGCAGGGGTGGTGGGGGCGGGGGTTGTAGGGGTAGGAGTTGTCGGGGAAGGTACTGGAGGGGAAGGGGCAGCAAGGGTGGGGGGGTTGGGTGCAGGGGTTGAGGTAGTTGCAACACGACCTGTGATGTGTGCAAGGGCTGTCAGCGCAATGCAATATTGTGCCAAAACAGCTGAAACACACCTTGGCGCTGCACCACAGCAGTGAGCAAGGGACCAGACTATTAGTATGACCATAACAGCTTGTCTGGTCAGCCAGCAGATGAAGGCAGTCATCCAAAAGAATGTGTGATGCAGATGACGGTGGTGTGTTTGAGACAAGGCAGCAGGAACACATGCAGCAGCTGAAATTGCAGATGAAGCTGATGGGCACTGCACTGATTGCAGGGACAGCAGTTTGTGGATGAACCTGGGGTGGAGGCTGGGGTGGTAGCAGCAGGTGCTGCAGTTGCTGCAGGGGTGACTGGAGGAGGGGGCAGGGAGGGGGTTGTGGGGGTTGACCCCACAGGGGAAGGGGTGGGGGGTGGGGGGCTTGGCCTGGGAGTCGAACCTGGGGTTGCAGCAGGAGTCGTTGGTGCAGCAGGGGCAGGAGTAGAGGTTGGGGGGCTGGTGGGGTTGGTCCGGGGGGTAGCTGCGGGGGTTGAAGGGGTGCCTGCTGGTGTAGGGGCGGGGGGGTTGGCAGGGGAATTGGCAGGGGGATTGGCAGGGGCAGAGGGAGGGGTAGAGGGTGCTGCACATGTAAGCAAGACATACTATCAACCACAACAGTGATACAGTGCCTGTACAAGTGCAGCTGCAGACAGCTAGTATGCTTTGGTGATGCTTCGAAAGCAGTTGTTCTTTGCATCATCTCAAGAGCATCATGCGTTACCTGCAGGGGATCTGGGTGGGGCAGGTGTGCTTGCTGGGGTTGCAGCAGGGGTGCTAGGGCTTGTGCCTGCCCTAGGGCTGGTGCCGGCAGAACTGCTGGCAGAACTGCTAGGGCTTGGACTAGGGCCACTGCTGGCCACCGGTGCAGCCTGAGTGGCGGGAGTGACAGGACCGGCGGGAGTGGCGTTTGGCGTGGCGGGAATGATGGTAGGGGCGGGAGTGGCATTTGGGGCGGGAACTGTGCCAGAAGTTCGTGCTGCTGGCACCTGCTGTGCAACAGCTGCGCTGCTGACTGTGACTGCGCTTGACTGTTGGTTCAGGCACTGTGCAACTGATGGGTAGTTGAAGAAGTCACTGATGACCAGTGATGCTGTTGCATTGGCAGTTGCTGTGCCGCCGCAGACTGTGTTGGTGGCTGTGATGGTCGACCGGGCAGCTGCAGTCAGGAAGAGAAGAATCTGAGGATCTTGTCTGTTGCAGCAAGCTATTTGCCTATTTTTAACCATATGAGGCATGCATTGAGCAAATTTTGCAGCTGACTCAAGCTACAGCAAGGCTTGTGCTTTGGGCAGCTTTGTGACTGGACTGGCCAATTGCAAGCACATGACTGTAACATCAAATTGAGCACGCATTGTGAACATGCTGCTGCAAAGCTGATGCAAGTCACAGCAAGGCAGGTGGATGAATGAATACATACAGATATAGCATCAGCACAAAAACTCAGGCGACCGATGCTAGTGTCAAACACCACCAATCAGTCTTATCTACACAGTGACAGTTGCTGCTTGCAAGTGCTTCCTGCACTATGCCATTTCAGCCAACATGCACATTGACCTAAAAGTGTGTCAGGCTCAGGCACAGGCACAGCCACAGGCACAGGCACAATGCAAGACATAATGTACCAATAACCCCAGTAAACACACGCACAGGCACAGGCACAGAGCAAGACATACTGTACCAACAACCCCAGTATGCACAATGGCAGCTACACAATAACCAGCTTGCTTGTAAGCGAGGTCTGCACAGTGCTCACTGCAAACAGAGAGCCACAGCAAAAGTGTGTACTTGGGAGCGCAACTGTATCAGGCAGAGCCCGACTGTGCAAGACATCACGTGTCAAAGCTTTTGCCTGCTCAAAGACAGCAACAAACAACAGCTACACAATGGCCAGCTTACTTGTAAGTGCTGTCTGCACTGTGCCATTGCAGCCCACATTGCTAGTGATGATCTCAGCAAAGGCTTCAGCGGTGGCTGTGGCAGTCACAGGGCTACACAAGGCAGCTTGGATTGCTTGTACTGCCGCAGTGGAGTTGCCTGCCATCAAGGCATTCCTGGCCTGTGTTGCTATTGCTTTCGCAGAAGTGCTCGAGTTGGTTCTGGCCTGAGCTAAGCAGCGCTGAATGGCAACTGACTGAACAGTCGCCTCTGTGAATCCCATGGCGCCGTTGCTGTAGCCTGTGCTGTTCAGACCTGCAATGGTTTCAGCTCCTGCAGAGGCAGACGAGACCATCAAGGATGTCCAGTGAGAGTGTAGCAAGTTTCAGTGGTACCAAGTAAGGTGACAAGCGCTGGCGCCAAACAGCATGCGAAGGGGGATTGGAGGGGTTGGTCAATACAGCTACACAAAATTCAAGGTTTGCATCGATTCAACCCTGAAATGGCAATTGCAGCTAACCAGAGATTACTGCGACGTGGATCGATAAAGTTGACAGAAAACAGATTGCAAAAAAAGACCGAGCAGGTCTGCAAAGAACAGATTTCACATGCCAGGCTGAAGCCAGGAACGCACTCAACAGGACGCCCCCAATGATGCTAGTGCATCCGTCAATGGCGATTAGGTCCAAGACAGCAACTGCTGTTGCTGAGGAAACACAGCAGCCTTGTGCAAAGCCAGCTGCTATGCCCGCTGCCGCAGCTTCTGTGTTGTTGTCGTCCAGCACAGAACTGAGGGCAGACGCATAGCTTTGAGCTGGGTAGGATGTGCAGGTGCCATTGTCTGCAGCTAAAGCTATGGCTGTTGCATTGGCTGTTGCTATGGCACTACTGTTTGAGGAGCCAAAAGCAGCAGCGTTTGCCGCTTCGACCACGCCGGTTTGCCCAACGGAAAGCGAAGCATTGATAGCCGCTGCAGCGGCCTACAAGAGCAACAGGCGCTTCAGCTGACCTGAAGCTGTCACGGTGTACTCAGACAGATCCGTATGAGGCAGGGCAGGGAAACGGAGTGTACAACACTCACTTGGGTGTAATTGGCAGCATAGAACGCCAGTATGGCTGTTGCATAGCCTTGCGCCACGTTTTGCTGCGTACTGTTGGTGGTATTCGACAAAGCTAGACTTAACGCCTGCCCGGTCATGTTGGCATGCGTTCCGTTGATCAACACCCCGGCGAAGGCGGTTGCGATTGCCTGGACTGTTGAGTTGGAATTCATGCTGGCCAAATCGACAATCGCAACTGACGCTGCCGTTGCATTGGATGGCGCCGTGATGTCGGTTAGGTTGCCCGATATGTAGGCCTGGTCAAGAGATGTAGTGGACGTGGTAGCTGACACCATTGCGGTTGCGCTCAACCGCCGCCGAGCATCGACGCATGTCTGCCCGCCCAGAAGGCACAGACAAAGCGTCGTCCAAAGGTAACCCCTCATATTGCCAGGCCACACGCCCAGCAATACGACAGGACCTTCGGATCAAACAAGGGCGTCCGCAGGTCGCGGAAGACGCCGGCCAGTCTCACGCGAACCCGCCGACAGCCCACATCGCTGGTGGCAACGCAAGGTCTTGTTTTAGCGCCTCAAGCGCAGGTCGAGCAACAGTGCTTCAGACCGAGCGATTGTCGATCCTAAGCGGAATCTGCTTTCCGCTACTCGTGTCGGCGGTGTTGCCTGCTGTCGCACTTAGGTTTCACTGGTATTGCCAAGTGTGAGTTTAGATTCCAGTGCAGAAGCCACTTCCCGCAGCTGCGGCTTGGCCTCCCAGTCACGTAACACCAGATTTCCATTTGTTCAATTGCTTTGTAAGGGTAGCCTTGTGAGTCGACAATGACGCGATCCTGTTGGCTTTTCACGCAAGATTGAGTCAATTAAGCATTGTTGACCATTTGAGTGCAACGCTCACTTGCGCTGCGACGGTACTGAGGTGTCGTTTGCCGGAACAGGTTTAGCAGGCATGAGTGCAGGTGGCGCGTTTGGCGGATCGCGGGGCTACCAGCCTCGAGCGCCCGAGAAGGGAGTCTTTCCGCTGGACCACTTTGGTGAATGCAAGCAGGTCCGTTGACTTCGCTGACGGCCTGCCAATTCACGACCTTTGGCAGTAGAAGTTCTGTGATCAGCGCTGATCTGCAGATCTCGCAAAACTATCTAACGTGTCTCAAGGAAAATGCCGGAGATGCCTCAAAATGCAGAGACTTGTCTAAGCTATACCTGCAATGTCGTATGGACAGGTACACCTCATTGCTGCTATGTGAACAGGTGTTCATGCTAATTTGCCAAGCACTACAAGTTTGAGACGGCCTGGCAGCAACAACAGGCTTCATCATCAAATTTAACCACAGCTCATCACATGTGTCTATAGCTGCAATGAACTGAAACGTGCCAAACATGGTCCTGCAGGAATTTGATGGCCAAACAGGATCTCAAGGAGCTTGGCTTCGACGCAGACAGCCGTCAGCAGGCAGCTGCGCAGATGAACAATGCCACCAGCAATGCTGACAAGCAAAAGCAGGGCTTCATTGCTGGTGTGCAGAGGTAGCCTTTCATGAAAGCAGTCATCCATGTCACAGACAGATTACAGAGGTTGCCCTCAATCAAATCTGTTGGCCATGCCGTGGAGAGACTGCAGAGGTCGCACTCAACCAAAGCAGTCACCTGCTGGAGACGAGCCGGAAACATGCAGAATTTGCCGAAAAGGTGGCTTGATCAGATTGGTCATCCAGGCCATGGAAAGATACCATTGAGAGATGCAGGGTCTGTTGATAGAGTGGCTTGATCACAGCAGTCGCCCATGCCATGGATACCTGAGATGGACAGATGCACAAACTGCTCACAGAAGGCAAATGACACCTTCATGCCATGCTGCTGGTGCTTAGCTGGACATGTCAGTGTATCAGAAAACCCATCAGAGCAGTCACCCATGCCATGGAGAGATGGGTTGATGAGATGCAGAATCTGCACCCAGAGTGCAGACGCTGTGCTCATGCCACTGGTGCTCAGCAGATGTCAGTGCAACAGGATCCTCAAAGATTGGCTGTTGCACCGCATGCTTGGGTTGGCTGGCAGACCACTGCAGCATGCACATAATGCTGTCACGGCAAGCACATCAATTCATTGCCTTTGATGGCAAGAGCATTAGTACATGGCCTGTGTTGATGCTGGGTTTAGCACTGCAATGGGAACTAGGGTATCCCCTCTGAGTCACTGCCATATTGTGCAGAGCATAGCTCAACTCCCAATCAGCTGGTCAGCAAAGGCTTGCATACACAGCCGCTTCACCGCTGCGTGCAACTGAGCCAGGCGTGGTGGCAGGGCTGAACTGCTGTCTGAGGGTAGCCTTCGCAACAGGCTGGTGAATCTGTGAAGCTTGGTGGAGGGTCTGCTGCTCTAACAAGATAATGTATCGCAGCGTGCGGAGGTTTTAGGCTGTCACTTGAGGTCTTATTGCTGGAGACATGCCTTCAGCAGCACACCTAGTGGGCACTTTGTCTTTTGACCTCATGCTGCAGTATTGGTGCTGTACTGTGAAGTGCACATGTCTATGCTGCGCGCCTTCATTGGATAATTGCATGTTATTTCATTGTCAAGGCAAACCCATAAGGCTTCTGCTACAACGTTGCAGCGGTGGATGGCAGAGTGGTTGATCATGCTGACTGCTGGGGGATTGCAAAACTTGTTGTATCTGTCATATGCTGCATATGACACACTGAATTTGTAGCATGCTAGTTGCTGAGGGCTGTCACCCCTTTTCAGCACAGTCAACAGCAAGTTTTGAAGATAGAGACAGTCTGTGTGCATTGCGCAATGCGTCATCATATGCAGGTTTAGGTACAGGTGTACGTTTGATGCTTCATTGTTTTATTATGATATATATTTGCAATACTTGCTGCTCATATCAACTTGAGCCTGTTTTGCAGTCAGCATCAATATATCTTCTGTTCAGTGTACAACAAAGCTCTGCAGTGTGTTTATACTCAGCTGTGTCGTTCCAGCCTAGATGTAAGCACATCTATACAAGCATATATCATGTGTCTATGTTGTTATGCCATGCGTGTATGTTGTCACCTTGCCAAACAGACCACGTTGAGAATCTGCACCCAGATTTTCGCTGCGCTCTCGAACATGTCACGACATCACATTTGTCACAAAGTTGAACGAGGTTTGTTGGATCTGCATCAAAAACGAGGCCATCATCCACCAGAAGACAACTTTACTCGGTTTATTTGCATACACAAATCACCCTTGCTGTAGCTGCAAGCGTAAACGTTGCCATGACTTATTGTACATGCAAAACTTAGCAAGGCTTGTCCACATTGGCTACGCCTGAGAGAGTTGCAAGCTTGGCACTGAAATGCAACCTTTGGCAGTGTTGCATAATGCAAGAGACATCATCAAGTCGAGCATAGCAAGGACCACACCAAATCATCTCTGCAAAACCAGACACCAACAAGACATTGGACATTGTGCAAGATGCAGCTGTTGAAAGCTGCGCTGTGACAACTGAAACTTCGTACCAAATGTGCAGATCAAATGCCTCTCAGACCTTGCAGATGACCAGTGAAGGCAGCTAAGGTTGTTGGCTTCTGGCGCCATTTGCATGAGCTTAGGCAAGAGTTGTGTTGCAGATGCTATCATGCCTGAGTGACGTCTGAGTCTCTAATCATTGAGTCTCAGGCATAGGGATTGTCAAATTGCCGCACAAGACTGGGGATGTCAACAGACAGGGAGTCCTCCAGTGCTTTGAGCATGTTGTCCCTCAACTTAGGGAACTGAGTTATGTCATACGCCTGCAAGATCTCTCTATATCGGACTACGTCTGGAAAATCACCTGCATCAACCAGAATGATCGCTTGTGTCACAAGTGTTACAATAGCATCAGCTGCAAGATGTGAACACATGAGGATTTGAGAATACGTGAGGACAGCACGAATGACAACTTTGATTAGATTTGTACATAAGCAGAAAGTGCTTTGCGTATGCTCATGCACAGTTGATGCAGCGCAGTGTAAGCACGAATGACAGCAACTGTCGCCGATGCTGTTGAGCCACACATCATGTGGTGTTCAGTGGAACACTTGCAGACACTCTTGGCAGTGTGAGCGACAGCATTGAAGAAAGCCATAGGACGCTCCAAAAGGCTGCACCTACGCCAAAATGAGGTAGATTCCGACAGCCACCCACTTATTATGGACTTGTTGCAGAGATTGATTGACACAATAGCGCATTGCTCTCAATGCGTTGTGACCCTGGTCTCACCGGCAGGCAAGTGCTACTCCTGCTGCACCATGCCAAACTCCTGCTGCGAACTTGTTAACAACGTGGGCTAGGCAGGCTCAGCAGGCCCAACTAGGTAGGTACAGAAGCAATCAACTGTCTCCAACCAGTTTGATCATGTGCTAACCTAAACCAATTATATTGGACATGATATTTTGGCCAGAACCTTCTCCTGCGCCTTCTGCTTGCCCACCACTGCAGATAATTTCAGGTGGGGACAGAAGGTGGTTTCAGAAAAGACATGCAGTCGTGACAACAAATTGCTGCATAAGGCTGATCTTACCAGTAGGCAAGTGGTACTCCCAATGCACCATGCCAAACTCCTGCTGCAGATTGGCCAGCAGCTTCCCCTGTGCCTTTTGCTTGCCCATCATGGCAGACAATTTGAGGTGGGACCAACTTCCAGAAAATGCATGCAATTTTTGCATCGACGACACAATGCAGAAGGCTGGTCTTACCGGCAGGCAAGTGGTACTCCCGCTGCACCATGCCAAACTCCTGCTGCAAGTTGGCCAGCAACTTCTCCTGTGCCTTCTGTTTGCCCATCATGGCAGGCATCTTCTTCCTCAGGTGGCCCATGATCAAGATGTGAATCTTGGCGGCACGCACCCGCTTGACAAACTCGTTGACCTGCGTTTTAGGATTGTGCATGGTCACAGTCAGAGTCATGGGCCAGGACGCTGTCACAGTTGCAGTCACAATCTTGCGAGGGCTGGATAAGATTGCAGGCAGTCATTGACATCACGTCCATCATTGTGTGGGCTGTTGACCACTCACAACATGCAAAACATGTCTCTTCTGCAAGGCATGTCTCAATTGGGCAACATTGGCCAAGTATCTTGCACAGATTTGGTGCCAACTGGCTATAGACAGGCTTGAAAGCAATTCTGCTGTTGCTTCTGTATGCACCTACCAGAGTCATGAAACTGACATCACTAGCCAGCATGCAAATGATGAATGCTGGTGATGATGACAGCACCTTGCGGTCACAGCTTCTCTGGGGGATCTCAAACAGGTCTTGCAGCAAATCAGCCTGCTCCTTGTTGAACAGATCTTCTCCTGATGGGTTCACATCTGTCCGGATGGGCTTGTCAGCGTTGAAGGACCCAATGTACACCTTGCACACCTGAGAGCCACACTAAGCCATGTCATATACTGATTGTGAGGTATACATCACTGTGACAGTATGCCTGCTCCTTGTTGAAATGGTCTTCTCCTGATGGGTTCACGTCTGTCCTGATGGGCTTGTCAGCGTTGAAGGACCCAATGTACACCTTGCACACCTGAGAGCCACACAAAGCCATGTCATATACTGATTGTGAGGTATACATCACTGTGATAGTCAGCCTGCTGTTTGCTGAAGAGGTTTTCTCCTGATGGGTTCAGGTCTGTCCTGATGGGCTTGTCAGAGTTGAAGGACCGGATGTACACTTACACATTGCCTTTCAACAAGCACTAATGACCATGATGAAGTAGTGCAATAGAAACTGCCGTCTCATCACAGCTTGATGTCCTTTGAGAAACTGATGTACATCTTGCACCCCTGGAAGCCACACAGAGCTGAAGCTGCCTTCTTTTCATAACTCAGTATGCATTCAATGGCGTTTTGTGTGTTGATCTATGTCTGTTGCTGCATATATGACGCCTAGCGGCACAGAACTCTCTTTTTCTTTTTTCAGCTATGTTTGTTGTTGCATATACCACAGCAGCCTAACCTGACGGGTGAAGAGCAAAGTGCAGGATTAGACCAGAGTCATGTCAGGTAGGTCTGGCGCAAGATGCATGTGCTTCTTTGGCTGTTGTTGCGCGAGGACAATGTGCCTGCTGATTCTGCAGGTTGCACCCAAAATCACAGGCTGGCTTGGCACAAAAGGTCAGCCAGGTGCAAGTTCTTGTTGCCCATGTTGTTGCTCACATCAAAGTATCTCCCTAGTCAACAGGTGATTGGTGATGACACAGATGGCCAGATGCAGCACATATCAGTACACAACCCTGTGTTGCTTGGCTGTTTCAGCCAATGTCATATCAAGTGCAGAGGTTGTTAGCGGTTGCTGTCACTCACCTCTGGTGACTTGAACACTTTGCCGAGGGACCACATGAGCGCTCCATAGACCCTCATCAGCTGCTGCTGGTCTACTTGGTCGGCCTTGTTGAGCACCACACGCACTTTGTCATCATGCCCCCTCAGAGTGCTGATTACCTGTGTCGTGCAACGTAGTGACTGTGAGATTTTGCACAATCCTGGGGAATAGAATCCGAGTATCGAGGACCACACGCACCTGTGTCATCATGCCCCCTCAATGTATTGATCACCTGTGTCATGCACACTGTTTACTGTGACAATGAATACGATGCAGTGTAGGAATTGACAATGTATTTAGATGCAATTTGATGCATTGACGATGTGAATGATCAGGGGCTTGAGATTTAGGCCTTATTGGCGCTGAACTGTCCCCTCCAAGTGCCAATCACCTGTGCCATGCACAGTGCTCACTGTTGACTACTGCACTGTCTGAGGCCTGAATGATGACAGGTGAGGCCTGAACGATGACAGGTGTGCACATAGCAAGAGTGGCGCGTTCTGAGGTGTTCATACAGTGGGGGATGCACATTCTGTGGCATACATATGCCAAAGCACCAACATTTTGATGCACATTCTGTGGCGTGCATATGCCAAGGCAGCAAGCTTCTGTGGTACCCATACCTGCTTGAAATCATCACTGAAATCCAGCTTGTGTAGATCAAAAAGCAGCAGGATCAGGTCACACCTGAACAGAGCTGACTAAGACGACTTAGCTGCAACACATTGAAGAGACAGACTGCATACCTGCTTGAACTCATCACTGATCTCCAGCTTGTGTGGATACAACAGCAGCAGCAACAGGTCAACACCTAATTACAGTTTGAGTGACTTGGCTCAGATTACACAGCTGCAACGCTCTAGCTACGCCGGCTGCATACCTGCTGAAGCTTATCCATGATGTCCAGTAGCCAGATGAGCTTACAATTGACCTTATGCCATTTGAGCTGGTTTGTACTATTCAGTCTAGGTTAGTTGGCTGCCATACTTGGATCACATGAGCTGCATACCTTCATGACACAGGCTGCCTACCTGCTTAGAGTCATCGCTGATATCCAGCTTATATGGGTTAAACAGCAGCAGAATGAGATCACACCGCGCAGCAAACCAGCCACACACATCAATAAAGTTGTAGGTGCAATGTATAACATCATGCACTGTCAGCTGATTTAGGCTAGCTACAGTACATTTGATACACAGGCTGCATACCTGCTTGAACTCATCACTGATATCCAGCTTGTGTGGGTCAAACAGCAGCAGAATGAGGTCACACCGCGCAGCAAACCAGCCGCACACATCAATGAAGTTGTAGGTGCGCTCTATACGCTGCTTCTCTCCCGAAAGCACTCCTGGAGTGTCCACTAGAGTGACTTCCTCCAGCAATTTGTTGGCGCAGCTAGCAGCCTCAAACTTGGCCAGGAAACCGTTGCCATACTGTGACAAGCCCTGCAGTTAGTACACACAGTCGAGATCCATGCAATCAAGCGCTTGCAATTATCCCTGAAAGTGCTTTGGGCAAAACACCAACAGCGACTCTTTCTAATCCATCAGGGTGACTTCATCCAATAGCTTTTTGGCATAGCTAGCAGCCTCATACTTGGTCAAGAAGCCGATGCCATATTGTGACAAGCCCTATTGTCAGCACAGATGTGGCAACCAATGCAATTGCAATTAGTGCATGCACATTGATTGCCTGCTTGCAATGCAGGGATTTTCTTGGGTAGCTCCCTTGCGCTATTGGTCGCCTCAATTTGGCCCAGAAGCCATTGCCACATTGTGACAAGCCCTGCAGTCAGCACACACTTTGCAGATTCATGCAATCAAGGGCATATGTTCTCTCAAAAGCACTCCTGGAGTGTCCACTACTGTCACTTCTTTTAACAGCTTGTTTGCGGAGCTAGCAGCCTCAAGCCGTTGCCATATTGTGATAAGCCCTGCAGTCAGCACGTACTTTGATATCCATACAATCCAGAGCAAGTGCACTTATCCCCTGGAAGCCTGGAGGGTCCACTAGGGTCACCTCTTCTAACAGTTTGTTGGCGCAGCTAGCAGCCTCAAAGTTGGCTAGGAAGCCGTTGCCATATTGTGATGAGCCCTGCAGTCAGCACATACTTTGATGTCCACGCAATTCAGTGGAAGTGCACTTATCCCCTGGATGCACTCCTGGAGTGTCCACTAGAAGTCACCTCTTCTAACAGCTTGTCAGCGCAGCTAGCAGCCTCAAAGTTGGCTAGGAAGCCGTTGCCATATTGTGATGAGCCCTGCAGTCAGCGCATACTTTGCAGATTCATGCAATCGAGGGCATATGTTCTCTGTTGAAAGCACTCCTGGAGTGTCCACTAGGGACACTTCTTCTAATAGCTTGTTGGCGCAGCGAGCAGCCTCAAAGTTGGCCAGAAAGCTGTTGCCATATTGTGACAGGCCCTGCAGTCAGCACACAGTATAAACATTCATGCAATCAAGTACATGCAATTCTCTCCTGGCAGCACTCTTGAGTGTCCACCAGAGCCCAAGTGTATGCATTTGAGTTGCATGCTCTTGTCTGGGGATTTGTCACCCAGATATGAGAGTTGTTCTGCAACACCAGCCCATACCGGAGTCATTGAATTGTCGACATTCACAGCATAAAGAAGTTAGCATATGGCGTCTGTTGCTGAAGCTGCAGCTGCAGCCTCTGTGCTGAGAAATGCCGACCTGGAGTGCTGTGAAGCAGACATGGAGTGAGACTGCGATGCTGAGCAGAAGATTGTTTCATGTATGGGGATGATGTAGGGACTTTTTCTAATACCTTGTTGGCGCAGCTGGCCGCCTGAAATCTGGCCAGGAAGCCATTGCCGCTGCAATGAGCCGTGAAATTAGGACAAACTTGTAGGGCACAATGCATGCTCTCTTTTGTATGCCTGCGTTTGTGCGTAGTGCAGAGATTTCTGCATGAAGCGTCGAACGCATTGAACCTGCGTTCAATGGTTGCGTGGACCTTGATTACTGCATGACAAAGCTTGGTCGATGTATCATACAAAAGGAAGTCCTGTAGAGCTGCTGCAAATATCTGTAGGCAAAACCCAACACTGTGGATTTCCACACATGCCACAGTGTAGGCCAGTAAACTCTGCAACGCAATGCACAGCATCATCATACAACTCAACAAGCTGACTTTACATCCTTCAAGCCTGTAGGCAAGAGGCAAATGGAACCGCTCCAAATTGGAGCAATACAGAAATGGGTCTTGCAGAGGGACGACACACATGAATCAAACATGCTCCATGAACTGGCTGAGTTGTACCTGCCAGGGCTGATCTGGTTGCACAATGAGAGTGTTGCCAGGTGTTCGCCTCTCCTCCAACGCATGCGTCACCACTACAAATCGATCTGCAAGCCATTGCACTGGTTAGCAATGCAGTCGGCATTCAAGAGACATCACCTCAACATGTCATGCAGGGTTTCTGTTGTATGGCAGCAAGATCATTGTTTTGTCTGACTTTCGCATGTTGAACAACAATCGTCCTTATCATAATGCGCAGAACAAGCCGGCATGGCGGGGTAGGACTTGGGCCACACACAACTAGCACATGTGCTGGAAAGTGGGATCTATTATGATTATTATTATTATTATTATTACTACTATGATTATTATTATTATTATTGTTGTTATTATTATTATTATTATTATGATTATTACTATGATTATTATTATTATTATTGTTATTATTATTACTATTATTGGTATTGGTATTGGCATCAGTATTGGTATTGGTATTGGTATTGGTATTGGTATTATCATTAGTATTTGGTATTAGTACTATTAGTGTTATTAGTGGTATTATTAAGATCAGGTGTGGGAATTTAAAAATCGTCGTGAGATTACATAAATTGCTGAAATGGTGGGGCACATGGTTGCAGCTATGCTTGATGCTGCTCAGTTGACGAACTATACTGAGAACAGCTACGTTGGGTTGGTGTGCTTGCTGATGCATGTGCTTGTTGTTCAATCGAAAAACAATGTTTGTATGTTGACAGTGTGAGTGTCTGATGGTCTGACAAGCTTATCTGTAGTTGGCTCAGCACTTATGTGGACGTCTAAGCAGTCTTATCCTAGCAGCTGCCTGCTGAAGCTTTGCTTTGCTTTGCTTTGGTTTGCTTATCTCACCTGTAGTTGGCTCAGGGCCAATATGGATGCCTGGATAGTCTCTACCCAGCAGATGCTTGATGAAAGTGGTTTTGCCCGTGCTATACTGCCCCAGCAGCAGCACTGACGGCTTGGCCTCAAAGTCTGACTCTGTCAAGAGGGACGAGAAGAAGCTGCCAAACTTGTATGCCTCTTCCAGCGGCCGTATCTGCAAGACACACAACTTTTGGGAGAGTGCATGAAGGTAGTGTTGCCCGTGCTATACTGTCCCAGTGATAGCACTGAAGGCTTGGCCGCAAAGCCTGACTCTGTCAAGAGGGACGAGAAGAAGCTGCCAAACTTGAAGGCCGCTTCCAGCAGCTGTATCTGCAAGACACACAATCTTTTGCAATCGCCACGGAGCTAATAGTTCCAGGCGAGCTGTGGAGTAATATTACTCTGGTCAGAGCAATGTCTTGTTGAAGTTGATGATCTTGAGCCAATCTTTTGATGCTGTTATAGCGCTTGATGGACACAATCACGACCATATGAAGGTGTGGTTATCTTCAGCCGTCACCAACACTTTGCATGTGCTGCTTGGACACAATCAACCCCTTGTTGAAGTAGATGGGCTTGAGCTCATCTATGATGCTGGTACAATGCAGAAAAGATAACATAAAAGGCACACAAACTGAACAAGGGATGGACGCCCTTCTCATGGCCTCTGCTTACATGCAAGCTGTGATCTGGTCTCAAGCTGCTGAACTTACTATGTTATTGAAGTAAATGGTCTTGAGCCCATCTATAATGCTGGTACAGTGCTTGGTTGTGCCCTGTGACATAAATTGCGAGCGAATGTATGCCTCAGCTGGTGAGTTGAGTGGATCTGAGGGTGTCTGCAGTACAGTGCAGTCTGGTACTGTGCTTCATAGACAGGACAGGGGCTTGCCTGCTCGCCTCACGGCCTCTGCTTACATGCAAGCTGGGATCTGGTCTCAAGCTGATGCCAGTATTACCTTGTTGAAATTGATGGTCTTCAGCCCATCTATAAGGCTGGTACAGTGCTTCATATACGGGGCCTTCTGCAATGGCTAAATAGCGCATGCTTGTATGCAAGCTGTGGAGTGCAGCGTGCTGAAGTGAATGAATTTGATCTTGTCCTGAGTGATGCTGGCGCAACACTTCGTGAACACAACAGCAATACCTTGTTGAAGTAGATGGTCTTTAGCCCATCTATGATGCTGGTACAGTGCTTCACAGACAGGGGCTTGTGCTTGCCACAGAACCAATACTTGTACACAAGCTATAAAACATATTCAGTCCCGCCCAAAGCAATGCCTTATTGAAGGTTTTCAAAGCTAAATCAAACGGGTTTTTGGCCTCAAAGGTAGATGGTACTGAGGTCATCTACAATGCTGGTACAGTGCTTTGTGGACACAGTGGTGTACGGACAGAACCATACCTTGTTGAAGTAAATTGTCTTGAGCCCGTCTATGATGCTGGTGCAGTGCTTCATGGACAGGGGCTTGCGCGCTCGCCTCATGGCCTCTTTAGCTGTCTGCTTGCCAGGTGACACAAAGCTGGATTGCTGCCCATACGACTGATTGGCCCCTGCTGTGTAGCTGGAGCCGCTCTTGAAAGTGTAGCTGTTGGAGGGGCTTCTATTGATGCCCCTGGGCTGCACTAAAGGCTCACCTGCAGGCAATTTCACTCTCAATCTCGTCACAAAATGCTGCAGCCCTGTCCACATGCATTGACTTGGGCACTGGTTGGTGTCTGACACTCTTTTGCCCCAGATATAGAAGCAGTTTCACAACACTACTTACTGGACTCATTATACATAATATCGCTATTAGCCTGTTTCAGGTGCTATTTGAATTCAACATTGATCATGTCTTGAGTGCTGATGGATCACATGTGTGTTGGCAGTTTAGCTGCTATGCTAGGCAACATCTGTTTGAGTTTGGCCAATACTGTGGGTGGATGCTAAAGCTGACATCACAGACATCATGTGACACCTGCATTTTGCCCACAAACCCCGTTGCACCCCAGGGCCGTTAGGGGCAAACATCCAGGGGGGAAAGGGTGGGCCAGTTGTTTGCAGCCCGACCCTGTCACCAGATAAGCTCAACTACGCGCGTTTAGCGGCAGCAACTTGCATGCTGCAACTTGCGCATTGGAAGGAGCTGAATGCCCACAAAGACTTTCAGAAACAGCAGAGCAATGCATGGCAAGCCCTGATCCACAAAACTACGGGTCCATGTCTGGCATGGAGCAGCTGGTCATCAGTCAAAAACACTGCACAAGACAAACAGCAGGATATGCTGGCATTTTGGGGCAATGCTTCTGTCAGGCCAATCCTTGACCTAGGCAATACTGTGACGCATCCCTGCTTGTGTGTAATGACTCATCAATGCCTAAAGCTCAGCGATTCAAGTAAAATCAAACTTAACAGCTGGGGGACAGCCAATACCTAGATTGAAAGCTCAAAGGGCCGTTGATGCATGAATAATAACTTCATCTGCTGCCAAAGATACAGATCAGGTGCAGGAGAGCTTTACCATCAGGCAGGGTTTGAGCTTGAGACGTGCTAGCGCCATTTGTGAAGGGGTTTTGCTCTGTTTGAGCCTGTTCCAGCAATTTCTGGTTGTGCTTTTCCAAGCCTGCTAGCTGTGGACTCTCAATGGCTTTGGCTGACTTCTGTCTGTAGATATCTGCTGAAATGTCTCCTGTGCTCTGAGCTATTGAGATCATGTCCATGGCCTGGGTACGAACAAGTCTTCTCAGTTGCAAGTTACAGATCACGCACTGCTGCATGCTGATCACTGCAAAGCCAGGTTGTGATGCTTTACGCCATGGCATGCATGCGAAGGGCTTGCGGCTGTGCTGTGGCAGACACGTCTGGCCATCAAGCAGCAGCATGTTTGGCTGCACAAAAGACTCACCTTGCCGAAAGTGACAGGGTCCAAGAAGCCTTTCCTTGCATTGTCTGCCAGCGCCCACACTTTCGCCAGCACTGGTCGTGGCAACTGACTGCGCTCAAAGAACTTGACTGCGTCCGGGCCCGTGAGCTTGTTGTCATGATCTGGTCAACACTTGTTGTTAGCATGCACATAGAGACTGGCCAGAAGCATATGTTTGCTTGACAGTGACCGCCAGAAGCCGCGTCTTGGAGGCAGCATGCGCGAGGCACACAAAGACGCACCCGTGTCTGCAAGCTGAAACCATGAGGAGTAAAGGGCGTCTTTGTCAAGCGTGACTGAATAGCCTCGAGGGTCTAGTTGAGCGTCCTCATCTCCGCCGAAAGGGTTGCCGCTCTCCCCTCGACGCATCTCTGCCTGATCGTGCCACCCTATTTTGAAGCCGTGACTGCTGTCGGAGTCGTCGAACTTTGCAGCGCTCCCGCAAAACCACCCGGTGCAACCCCTCGTTTAAGGTCTCAACAAGTGCTGCCTTTTTGCAAGTCAAAGTGTTGGGATGCAGCGACTTGCTCTTGCGTGTCGGGCACTGTGGCGAAGAGAAACACTGAAGCGTCGTTGATCCGGCCGGAAAACCGCAGAGCGCAAGCATAAGCAGAGGTCCGTACTGGCGTACGACCTTGGCGCTCTTAGCGCCCCGGGAACTGCCTTGACCCCTAGCAGATGGAAATGTCAATGATATGCTCTGCAAAAAGATTGATGGCAGTGGTGAACAGCAGACATTTCATGCTGCTGATTCATTTCCGCAGCGGAAGGCTTCAAGCAATGCACTACAGGTCAGATTGACAGATCACTACTCATAAGGGACAAGACACACAAAAGGCAGGCACGATTCGTGTGACATTGCAATTATTCTATGATAGAGCTCACACACTGTTGAGAGTTGAGACTGTTGTACTCACAGCAGAACTTACAAGAAGGATGCAAGATATATATATATATATATATATCCATATATTTAGGGTTGTATATATATGTGTATTTTACAACACTGACCACTGACCATAGGGTATTTCCAGCCTTATTCAGTGTTATGTCATGGTTTAGGGTTCTGGGGGTGAGTAGTCAGGTCACTGCGTTATTAACAGGGTGAGAAAACCCTGAAAATCAGGTGAGGGTTTGTCATGTAACTGCTGAGCTGGCCCTAACTTAAAAACAGGGAGAGCATCATCCATCCTTCAGTCTTCTTCTATATCAGTACTTTAAGCAGTACTTCTGATCCGTAACGCTGTTTGTTTCATTGTTATATTGTTACAGACTTTCTAGAGAGAAAGAGAGATCAGATAGAAAACCAGGGGTCAGTAGCTAGTTGGCTGTTTTAATGTAACAAGTGCAACTATGCAACGTGTACTGCTTATTACTAAGGCTTATTTGCAACCAAGGGTTTGGAAGGCACGGACCCTCTTTGCTTTAAGGGGTGGGTCGCCCACCCCCCGCAACAAAACTCAGACCGGCCAGTGAACTCAGACTCTGAGTGCAGGTACGCAGAGCTCTGCACGCAGATCGCGGAGAGTCAGCATGCAGTGATCTTACAGTGAACTGGTCCAGAATCCCTACAACGTAATGCAGAGTTTTAGTCAAACCCACAGACGACTGGTACAGACGTGCCTAAGTCCGCACACAGTACATGGCAATTCTATAAATGCCAGGATTCCTTCTATTTTTTGTATACGTTGACTATAGCATGCCGGAGCCGACTTGTATAGCCACCATCGCGTTGTTCTTCTTCGTCTTGTGCGTAGCTCATTTAGCTGTCGAGTTCTTACTATGACTCACGCTTTAGAAAATCTGGCAAAGATTTTGAACCTCGCGATAGGCTAACAACACGCCCACAGAAGCAGAATGCCAAGAACTGTACAAGCAGATGTGGGAGTTGAACAAGAACATCATCAACCTAGAATGATGACCGTCAACTACGGCCTGAAGTCGACATTCCTGATAGCCATCGCGAATCTCATCAAAACTCACGATCTGCTAGTGGAAGAGAAGAACTTTTTGAGCTTGCAAGCAGAAGAAGCAGCTCTTGCGTTTGGGTGCACTGCAGCTTGCTAAGCTCAACTGGTAACAGGGCTGGGCTGAAAATAACTGGCCCGCCCTCCCTCCCCTGTTGGCGTCAGGGCCCCTGCGTTAAAACACACCGGATCCCAAAACGCAAAAACACCCTAAAACCCTAAACCCTGTAGCCACCCTAATTCCCCTAACAAAATTGAAAGTTCAAAATTTTCTAGGGTTTTGCACAACCCTGCGCGATGTATGCAACGTCAGATTTGGTTACCATGCCATTACCTATGGCCAGGTGGCTTAGCAAGCTGCATGATAAAAGTTGCTGATTTAAGAAAGAGTCATTTCCCCACTCCTGTTGCCAGATAAGTATGACATGTGTTGCGGCAAAGGCAAGGCAAGATTAGTCAGCGAGACATGGTCTTGCGAAGCCGCGTAAGTCGTGATATGAACTGTTTGTGTCCGTCTTAGCTGAGCATACCTTTGCAGGTGCTCGGGGCATGCCGGTGAACAAGCTTGACGTGGTGCGGCTTGTGAAGGCTGGTGCTTCCGGAACAGAAAAGGATGCACTGCTGGCCCTTGCGGGTGAGAAGCCAGGCTTGTGAGATGGTCTTGATGCAGAAGACGTTCTTGGTGTTCTGAAGCAAGCACTTGCTGGTAAGTTGCTGACGGTGGCATTATAAGACTTCACTTCAGAATCGAATTCTAAGGGTAACAAGGCTACCTTGCTGTCAGGTCTGGCTTTTGCCTTGACTTGAAGCCAAGGTTTACAGTGGGAAATGGCACTGCAGTCAGTTGCTAGGCCTGTCAAGCACGCTGGCTGCCAAGATTTGCTGGCACGTTTGCAATTGGCTTCAAGTTGGCGTATGTTGTACCTGGAAAATCATGAATGCAGCTTTCACGCATTCTGTGTGACCTGACAATTTGCTGTTGATTTTGTTGCATGAGCAGCTGCATACAGCATGGATGTTGAATGTTGCTGAAGCTGCTTCACAACACGAGTATGATGCAACAAGCTATCATTGTTGATTGGCTTGCCTTACCTGCCTCAACCTGGTATTTGAGCTACTATCCTCAAATGCTTCTCTTGACCTGGGCACTTCCATTGCAGCTGAACTCCCCTTGCCATACATGCACTTAGCAGACATATGGCAGCAAATCCTTTCCAGCAGCTTGTTTGCAAGAGAGAGTCTGAGGCGTTGCTGCCGGAAAACAAACGCTTCATGTTGGAGACAAGAAAAAACTGTCATCAGAAAATCCATATAGGCTCTGCTCTGCTCATCATAGCAAACTTGTGTTGTTGTTAGTGAGTGATGTCTGCTGATGATGTGCA
Source organism: Trebouxia sp. TZW2008 (assembly GCA_002118135.1). Taxonomy (NCBI): domain Eukaryota; kingdom Viridiplantae; phylum Chlorophyta; class Trebouxiophyceae; order Trebouxiales; family Trebouxiaceae; genus Trebouxia; species Trebouxia sp. TZW2008. Next base: position 22,835 of record BDIU01000140.1, read on the forward strand.
GGGCCGGTGCAAGGCAGTGCTGCTGGTGGCGATGTACCATCAATGGCAGCATCTGCTGCAAAAATGGCCAGCACTTTAGGTAAGCTAAGCAGCTCAATTGGCAGCTTCTGTGTGACCCAGCGTTGACAAACAGGCGTTGCTGCAGACGTCCACACCGAGCTTGTGCGCCAGCTCAGCAAAGCTGTTCGGTCTTTAGTATCTATAACAAATTCTGTCAAAGCAAGTCAACTTGTGTACACGCCTAGCAATGCTTCAACGTCTCGAGACCCAAATTTCAAATCAAATGTGATCAAGGTAAGCAGCTGCTGTTCTGGTCGCATCATCGGTTCTCAGTTGAAATGCCACAGATCTGTATAGCTTGAACACATCTTGTGCAGGCTTATCAGCCAAGTGCTTACGATGAGGCTACAGATCAATCCCGCCAAATGTGCAAGTGCATGGTTTTGGATGTGTCACTGCTACTAGGCTTTGTCACAGCCTCACATCTTTTCAAATTCAAGTGGCATCTAGACGTCCAGCAAGTCCTTGGCTTCAGAAACATCAACGACACCAAGAATGGTCTCCTACTTGCTAAGTCAGTGTTTTCTTGTTATGCCATGTCACTGGGCTATGGCGTGCTGACTGCTGAAAGCATATTGTGTTAAGTCTGATTAGGTGTTCAGGCCCATTCAGGAAGCCTTTGACGCTGGGTACCTGTGTTTCATACCTGACCAAGATGGTAAGCATCGCTTGCACTTGCTGGACCAAAAGTTGAGGGATGTCAAATGGACTGACGGGATACACTGCCCATGGTCCAAGCCAGTCAGTCACGAAAAGCTGGCCAAGGAAGACAGAAAGCAAGATCCACTCAATGATGCTGTACAGTGAGTGCTGCAGTGCGCTCTTATTTTATTGATGCTTTTGCAACGTTGCTCATAAGGCAATTGTTTCAAGCTCAAGAAGTGCCTGCTGATGTAGGGTGCTGAAGGACCGGTTTGGTCACATCCCAACCTTTGAGATCTTGCAGGGAGAGCAGCTACATTTTGAAGGCGGTGAACGCCCTTTCAAACGCTGCTTGGCTTTTCAAGCTAGTCAGAGCCAGTATATAGCTTTGTCTCAGGGCCGCATCAGCCCTTCTGACCTGCCAGAAATTACTGAAAGCGCATGGAGCAATGATGCGTATGTACACAAGATTCAGGTCAGCCTTTCAGCGACATTCAATATTTTGTGCATCACACCTTGCATCATTATGCCAAGTGGTTGCTCATGATTTTACATTGTTTGCAGAAGTTCTTGATCAATCCTACTTTTCACTATGTTGCTGGGCCAATGAATGCGCTGGAGAACATTTCAGAGGGAGAGAGCGAGAGCAAGGAACTATTTGACCCATCTTGAAGGCTTCAAGCCTGCAACATACTTTTGCGTCGAATCCTTCAATGTGTGATATAAAAGCCTGGAGGAGGCTCTGTCTTGTGGTGTTTGCTGTGTAGCGCACAGTCGCAGGTAGATGATGTTTGAGTGCACTACATGTGGAAGAGTGATGTTGTGCTGTAGCTGTTCAGTGATAAGATCAGACGTGTTGTTGGATGTGAAATCATTTTTAACATCATGATGCTCTCCCTGTTTTTAGGTTAGGGCCAGCTCAGCAGTTACATGACCAAACCCTCACCCGAATTTCATGAAGAAACTTACCCTGTTAATAACGCAGTGACCTGACTACCTGTTTACTCACCCCCAGAACCCTAAACCATGACAAAACACTGAATAAGGCTGGAAATACCCTATGGTCAGTGGCCAGTGTTGGAAATATATCTATTTTAAAGCGCTGAGTAGGCAGCTTTTGGAAATGAACGCAATTTATGTCGTCATGAAAATGATCACCATGTGACATTGCCTGCTCTAAGCGTTTGCTGTTGCACTCAAAGGAACTAAACATCGCGACATGCGCATGCAAAAGTGCTACAACACAGCACACATCAGCCTTTGACCACAAAATGGACGAAGACACAATCGTCAAGCCAACGGCACCTCTTCTCACATCCAATCACAACACTCGTACACTCAGACACCAAAAAGGTACTCAAGGTGTTGGGAGCCAAGAAGCAGTCAACAGCTTGCAGCAGCATGCACACAAGGCAGAATCCTTCTTTACCACCACAGTAGCTAATCAGCTGCACGCAGACCTTCACTTTGGCGCCCAGTGCTGCCATTGTGCCGCATCTGCTCCTTCATCAAAGCCACTGGAAGGTGACATCACATGCATCTCCATCTGCAAAACAAGCAGCAGCTGATCTGTGGTCTGTGCAAAATTGTGTGGCGCATGCATTAGCTTAGGTATAAATGGTATTACAGATACTCTTACGGCCAAGTGGCATTTGAGTCTTGAGCACCAGGTGACGTGCCGTGTCAAACTCAAAAGCTTCTTTACATCCTATGATGAATATTGCAAGTGAATGCGCGCCTCAGCTGGTGAGGCCATCGGGGCCGAGGCTGTCTGCAGTTGAGATCTTGCCAACATGTGGAAATGGAAAGCTTCATAATGTACACATTCACGCTTTTGCATACAATGCATAGTCCAACATCACCACTTGGAGAGCCTGACAAGAAGATGTTTCGGGCCGCTAGGCACACCTGCTTAGTGTATTTGCCTCGCCTCCTGACATCAAATTCCTTGAAGCCTTCAAGCGCTCTTAGATCAGTTGCTGTGATTGGATTTTCATGCAGCGATAGGGTAAACAGCGCTGTGCACTGTTGGAAGATGGCTGAAGGCACAGTAGTCAGCCTGCATCAGCAAGCCACAGGCATTTCATGGGGAAGCAACATTTTCAACATTCATCCACAGTACTCAATACGCATTACGGGTTTTGCAACTTATAGTGATTGAGAGTATAGATTACTGAGATGCAGTGCAAAGTGATACATGCAATACCTTGGCGCCAACACGTAGTACCGGATACGCAAGAATGGTAGAGTATCAGTAACTGACATGGAGAGTGGATCAATGTGCTGCCTTGAATCATGCTCAAGGGAAGGCAAACAACAATCTGCAGGTTTGCATGGTGATAGCACATCATGCAAAAGCTCAATCAAGCTCAGTGAATGATGTGTGCAGCAAATGGCATGACAGAACTGGTTGCGGCACATGACATTGCAAGCGCTTGCAGTCATGCAACCGCCACATGTGCTTTTCTTTCATTGTTGTAGACATTGTAATTGTCGGTGTTGAACAGGCAAATAAGGACTGAGCAAAACATCAGCCTGGCATATGCTCTAGGCGACTTGCCAAGCATCAGCAGTCTGTTTGGCTGTGAAGCGTCTCACAGCAGCAGCTAGTATGAAGAAGTGTCATGGACAGAAGACACAGCATAAGGCCTGATAGGAGACCAGATGCATACCTGTTGCCATCAAGCATGAGGGTCTTGAGGGTGTGAAGGGCACAGAGCTGACTTGGCAACGTTGCAAGCTGGTTGTGTGCGACATTCAGCTCAGCCAAAGCAAGACAGCTGCCCAACTCCTGCAGATACTAGCAGCAATTGATCAAGTGTTGGATCTCAAGTGCTCACTAACAAGGGACAACAACTCTCAGCCACAAAAGATGGAATGAAGTGGTTGGTCTAAAACGCTCAATGCCAAGGGACCAGCCACTCTCAGCCTCAAAATACTAGTGACTCCAGGAGATGCTGCCAGCGCAACCGATTTGATAAGTCCTTTCAATGCAAGCACTCAAAGTCACCAAGCTGCACGCGAAGCGTTGATTTGCATTGTGCAGAGCTTTGTTTGTCATACAACATCAGCTGCAAGATGCTGAGCAGAAAGGCAGGGTGTCTCTCGTTGCATTGCGCTTGGAGCAGGCACAGAAGAATGCGATACTGGTGACGGCCCCTTGTACTTCGTCAACACTTGGATATCACACTGGCAGGCCGGGTGCATCAGAAGTTGGCCAAGCCCTGTAGACATCAATGGCTCAATGACACAGCAAGCGACAGAGACGGCATACAAGTCAGGAAAGCTCTGTGCATGTTTGTCAACAGCAGCTGTTGATGATGCATATAGGGAAGAGGCGTTTGCTGCCTGCACCTGCGGGAGATGAGTCAGGAAATTGGCTCGCAAGTCTAGATGCTGCAGGTTTGTGAGCTGTCCTATGTAGCTTGGCACGCTTGCAAGTGCATTGTGTGCTAGCGACAGCCGCTGCAAGCTTGTGAGAAGGCCCACGCTATCTGGCAAGCTTCCCAGTCTGCAGAACATGACCTGGTTGTAAAGTGGCAGCCAGTTCATGCAAGGAAGCAATGCAGTTGCTGCTGACAAAACTAAATTCAAGCAATGCGATTTGTGCAAGCGTTTTGAGTCACTTCTGGAAAGGCAGACCGCAGCCAATGCAGCCAATGCAAAAGGTAGTGTAAAGCATGATTTGTCAGGCAAACATACAAGCTTGAAGGCGAGCAGATACAATGGGTGTGGAGGCCTTGGAAGCAATGCACATGCACACCAGCTTTGCTAGTGACACACAGCTTCGTTTTGTACAAGGGCCATTGCTTGTAGCCTTGCATGACATCAGCTGTGATGACACCAGCAGGTCATCATACATCATGTACGTGCATTCTAAGGAGGTTCTCTGACCCAGCCAGGTGCATATGGCAGTTGCATGCAGGCTCCTAGCCAACCTGTCAGCTGTGTCAGCCTGTGCATTGATTATGGCAGATGCATGCAGGGTCTTGGCGAGTCTGTCAGATGTATCAACATGAGCATTGATTATGGCAGATGCATATAGGGTCTCAGTCGATCTGTCAGCTGTGTCAGCCTGTGCATTGATTATGGCAGATGCATGCAGGGTCTTGGCAAGTCTGTCAGATGTATCAACATGAGCATTAATTATGGCAGATGCATATAGGGTCTCAGCCAATCTGTCAACTGTGTCAACATGAGCGTTGATTATGGCAGATGCATATAGGGTCTCAGCCAACCTGTCAGCTGTATCAGCACGAGCATTGATTTCGGCAGATGCATACAGGGTCTCAGCCAACCTGTAGCTGCTTGAGAGCCAAAGTTGGCTGTCTTCGGATGCAAAGCCAACCTGTTGTGGTCCAGCGCCAAGATCACAAGCTGATGCATGCCAGCCAGGGCTGGCCAGGGAATGCCCTCATCAGTCAGCTGATTATGACTCAACCTCAGCCTTTGCAAGGCTGTGAAGCTTGACAAAGACTGTGGCAGCGCTGTTAGCCTGTTGCTGCCAAAGTCAGCCACACGGATGGAAGGTCCTACAGACCAAAGCTCATCTGGCAGGTGATCAAGGTGCTCCTCACGCAAGGATGCAATACCCACTGCTGCCCAGCAAGCTGCTCTGGCCTGCATTTGCATTTGCATGCTGAGCACGAAATGGCTTTGGACAGAATTGTTTGCAGGCAGTTTATTGCCTTTGTATGCACTTAGCTGGTTCGTGGAAGCTCACTTGTATGCATGCTGAGATAGCTGTCGGCTCATTGCCTTGCATAGGCGCACTGTTGCAACAGATAGAATGTGTGACGACTGGTGTGCATAGCTTGATATTGGTAGCCAAAGAAGTGATCAGCAACACATGTGCCATACTTTCGGTGTAACCCTCAAGCATGGTACTGGTGACTTAGCTGCAGGGACTGCATTGCTGGGTGGCTCAAATTGAAGGCGTTGTTCACCTGCATTGTCATAGCTGGTGCTTCACTCTTTTTGCTGCTACTGTTGCTCTGCTTCTGCCTGAACTCTTCCTTGCGCTGCTGTGCTGCTGCAGTCTTCTCCTTGATGACTTGCTGAGCAGCCTCTTGACCCTGTATGCAAATTACTGAATTGAGGCATTGCATCTCAGACAAGCACGGATCACAAGTAGAGCCTGACAGCGGGCCGACTGCAGCCAGTGCTTGCAATAGCTATTGCAGCAGGGATCAATACCTGGGTCTGACCACCTGATGCCATGAGCATGATCTTGCAGCCGTCTTTGAGCTTGACGTTCTTGACCAATGACGAAGGGTCTAGCACCTTGCCCTGAAAGATCAGCTTCTGCTGTTGTACAGGTACACTGATCAGCCTCTCGATATCGCCCATAAGCGTCATAATCTTGGCATCTTCGTCAACTGTGAGCTGACATAATGACTTGCCATGTTTCACTGATACACTGAACGGCATTGTGAGCTCCTGTACCTGTCACGATCTGTCTTGATATGTTTGGTATTGAGCAACCTTGGTAACCTTAACCTCGGGGTGTAACGCCAACAGCATGCAGCATGCAGCCCAGCATGCAGCATGAAGAACGGGTCGCCATTGCGTCTTTGCGGGCCTTACAAATCAAATGTCGTTGCCAACACGCAATTCAGTGCAGACAATGTAAGCTCAAGGGCCGCTCGAGGCAAGAAGCGGCACCTGGGCTTCGGTTCACTTTGTGTGCGTTATGTGATCAGCACTGCAGACTTGTCCAGTCAAAGCCGAGCACTTGAACAGGCGCCAGACCAGCATGCGCCTGACAACATTCTCGTCTCTATCCTTGACGTGCGTGATCATGTTCATCGGATCAATGTTGGCGGGTAAATGCTCGCTTTTTGCAGACTGCTATTTCTCACCTGGCGATCGATGGCTGCACCTTGGCTGAGTGCCAACGCTTTTGGGGTGTCCAGGGTACGCGCCTATGGTGCTGACTGTGACCGACATCCAGTTGCAAGCTATATCAGCTGTGGGAGCTGGTTTACTGATAGGCACAGCACTGGGAGTGATTCTGCCAGAGGGTTCTGAGGCTTTCAGGACAGCGCAAAGTGATGAAGGTAGGCAGACGTTTGAATATCAGTCACTCAAGATCCTCCACTGCATTATCAAGCTGTTGCATGGCTTCATCTTCAAGCAATACATCACCAACCAGCACTTCTGCAAAGCTGGATTTTAAAGGCTGTCATCGTCGTCACATTGTCCAGCTTTGCTATGCTGTACAGTGCTGCAGGCAGTGAAGAGGCCTTGCCTGACAGTCTGTTTGGAGCTGTACTGATTGGCGGCTTCGTTGTCATGCTGCTGCTGGACCAGCTGCATACAGCCATTGCCAAAGGCAAAAGCTTTCAGACCTCACCACCCCCAACAGACAGCGACCCAGAAGATCCCTGGAAAGTGCAAGTCGCCAAAGCTGGGCCACCCAAGAAACATAGCTGGGTAATGCCAAATGCCGCTGCTGCATGTTTGCCCTTTGCCTCATTCAGCTGCAGCATCTAAGGCTGTGCATTGCATTGGTGAATTTGTCAAGACCAAACATAGCTGAATGATGCAAAATGCCACTGCTGCATGCAGCATCTGTCCGTATCCAGCTGGAGAATCTAATGCTTGTCATTGCGTTGATACAATTGTCAAGATCAAACATAGCTGGGTGATGCAAAATGCTACTGCTGCATGCAGCATCTGTCCCTGCCCAGCTGGAAAATCTAATGCTTGTCATTGCGTCTGTACACTTGTCAAGACCAAACATAGCTTGGTGATGCAAAACGCCACTGCCGCATGCAACATCTGTCCCTATCCAGCTGGAGCATCTAATGCTTGTCATTGCGTTTGAAATACCAAACATAGCTGGGTAATGCCAATTGCCACTGCTGCATGCAGCATCTGACCCTACCGAGATCAAGCACCTCATGCTTTTCCTCACTTCATTTCAATCGTGAAGTTGTCAAGACTGATGCTGAAACTGAAGAGTGGATGCCCTGCAGGCAAAGAGTGGTGCAGACCCAGCATCAAGGGCTTTCATTGGTCTGCTGGTGCACTCTGCTGCAGGCAAGCACTCAATCCTGTCTTCTCTTGAAAATTGCAACAGTGAAACCTCATGACAACTGCGCTGGTTGCCAAGTAACATGTCCAATCAAACCCTACTAGCAAGTACCACCGCAGTCACAATGCAGTGATTGATTCTCCCTTGCACTATCCTTACAATTAGAGCGTTCTAGTGTCCAGGGTCTGTACACCCACTGTACCTTGGTTCAATACTTTATGTCGGCCTGGTCAGGCATTGCTGCCTGAGTGCACACAGTTCAATGCAGATGGCTTGGCAGAGGATGCAGCATATCAAACAGCAGCTCTCTAGGCTCAACCATAGCTCTTGCTGACCATGCTCTTTGTGTTCAATGCAGATGGCTTTGCAGTTGGCGCAGCCAGCAGATCAGACAGTAGCTCGATGGGCCTGACCATAGCAGTTGCCATGGTGCTGCACAAGGTGCCAGTTGCCTTTGGATTGGCCACAAGCTTCATGACAGCCAAGTGGTCCTGGCAGAAATCGCAGAGAGCATTGCTGGCGTTCTCATCTGCGTCTCCATTGACAGCACTTGTGACGCATGGTCTGATCGCAGCCATACCAAGACTGTCCTCCCCAGCTGCTACAGCCTTATGTGTGCTGTTCTCGGGTGGGACGTTTCTGTATGCCGCCTGCATGCACATACTGCCTGAGGTGGTGGGTCATGATGCATCCCTTAGCACAGTCCAGGTTGCAGCAGTGCTGTGTGGTTCGATCCTGCCACTCCTGTTGAGTCTGGCTGTTCCCCATACACATTGACCCACATATTCAGAACAGATAACAAGCGTCAACTGTGTCTTGTGTGTACATTGTAAGCTGAAAAAAAGTCCGTTGCGTGTGTTTGTTGTGTGTTGTAGCCGTTTTCTTGGGTGTGGCTGTACATTTTCAGCAAACATCGACAATGTATACTTGTGTCATCTCAATGTCTTACCCTCCTGGAAAGCTGAACATACGCATCTTGATGTTACAGCAGCTTTCTAGTGTGTGCTGTACAGTGAGTTTGATGGTGGACACACTAAATGCCTTTGAGTTGACTTGTATATACAGCACTTCAGTCAGCAAACGCTTACTGCAAGATGACATTCTTTCTAGCACACGGTAACAATTGACACAATGTATTTGCAGTAGGCAAATCGATGCAGTAGTACTGCTGTACACTCCAACTCTTTCTGCAAGTGATGGAGCTCCGCCGCGGAACTGTGCTTTAGCAACTGTTCAAGCTAATGATCAGTCATGACTGCATAAAGACGTGACACGTTGACGCTTGCTGTAGCTGTTGATTTGGGAGCTTAGCATCAAGCAAAGCAGTGCCGCACGCAAACTTCATTACCTGGCATGCGTGATCATTTGTAGCGTATCTGCACACGTATGGCCCAGTGGCTTAAGCTTGCAGCATATCAATGCAACATTAAGAAATTGCAATACCTTCGTAAGCAAAGGTTTAGCTTGTGGCACTGTCTGGATGCATCACAAGGCTGCTAATCAGAGGCACTGAGTGTTGCCAGTGGCCAGCTCAAAGGCCAGCTGACCAGGGGCAAAGCTCATGTCTCGAGGGGTGATGTGTGTCAATTCAAACCTGACAGAAGCGCAGCTGGAAGCTGAGAAAGGGCAAGGCGCCTTCCAACTCGCCCCAGCTGCAAGCTTCGTTGGAATTACGACGACCTGCCTTCCGTTGTGTGCCGTTCTGCGTCAACTGTGAGAAGCAACTCCCACTTCACATTGCCAGCCAAAACTACATTGCAACAGAGGTCTGATTCGATTTGCGTTCAGAAGGCCTCAGAGGTTATCGTGCAGATTTGCATATCTTCCTTGGTTGCTACGACGCCAGACCAGATTGCAGTCTAGCCTTCGGCAGGTCCAGACTCGCTCTGGGCAGGTCTCTCGCAGACCAGCCCAGGGCGAATGGATTATGACAGCTACGAGGACAGCGCTTCCGAGATCGCTTACAGTGAAATAAGCGGTGACAGCGGAGACTATGGCTACGACGTAGGCTCTGATGAGCAGCCTCGCGCTCGTCAGGTACAGCCTTGATCAGATCTTCAATTTCAGGGTCAAATAGCAGTTTTCAGTGCAGACTCTCCAACTTGGCCCTGTGCTTTCAGGCTGACTATGTCATCCTTAGTGAGCAGCAGCTCAGGGAGCGGCAGAAGGAGCTCACTGAGACAACACAGGCTTTGTTGAACATGGATGCAGGCAGTGCTGCGCATCTGTTGCGCTTCTGCAACTGGTGAGTACTTTGCTGCTTATACAGTCCTGACATGTAGCAATCATTGCTACAGCCGCTGATAGCAGGACGCTTAGCATTGGCATGAGTACAGGGATGCTAACAGAGCACAAGAGGAGTGGTTTGGCAATGCAAGCAGCGTGCAGGAGAAGACAGGCTTGTTTGATTGCCCTCCACCCTTGACCAATCAGCAGGTGAGCGAACAGCATACAGCAAGTAACTGCTTGCGGCATTGTTTAGTGCTCTGTGGCTTTTAGATTTGACATGCTGTGATCTATCCCAAAGGGTCTTGCCACGCTATAATCAACGCAGTGTTGCTGTACGTCTTTGGCTTCTTCAGTGCACGACAATTGGTATTCCTTGTGTTGTCTGTAAATTCAGCAGCCGCTCAGCACTTGATTCCAGCTGTGCTACTGAGTTGCTGCCCTCACTCATTGTTTCTGTGCAACAGCTGTGCATCTCTGCAATGCCAAACGCGTCAATCAACTGCCTTTCAGAAGGTGTTTGCCAAGCAGCATGCTAACAGCAGACATTGTTCTGCGACTGCTACACTGCTGTCTGCTGTGCAGGTCACCTGCCAGATTTGCTTTGAGAGCTTCCCAGTGCAGAAGATGCATGCCTCAGGGTGCAGCCACTACTTCTGTCGGGATAAATTGGCTGCTGCGTAGGGCATCTGCTGAAAGGCTGACTGCTGTGTAGGTCACCTGCCAGATTTGCTTTGAGAGCTTCCCAGTACAGAAGATGCATGCCTCGGTGTGCAGCCACTACTTTTGCCAAGACTGCTGGCAGGGCTATGTGACTGCAGCCATCAGCGAAGGGCCCTCAGCCCTCAACTTGCGCTGCCCCTTACCTGACTGCAAAGCTGCGGTGCGTTCCACTTTCAGTCACATGTGCACCTAACAAGCAAAGGCCATGTCATGTTCTGTTGATGGGGCTGTGCTGGCAGGGCTATGTGACTGCACTTATTACTGAAGGGCCCTCAGCCCTCAACCTGCGCTGCCCCTTGCCTGACTGCAAAGCTGCGGTGCGTTCTGCTCTCAGTCAGATGTGCACCTGACAAGCAAAGCCCGCGGCATGTTCTTCTGGTGGGGCTATGTTGGCAGGGCTGTGTGACTGCAGCCATCAGCAAAGGGCCCTCAGCCCTCAAGTTGCGCTGCCCCTTGCCTGACTGCAAAGCGGTACGTTTGCTTCTTTGTTAGACATGCATGTGACAAAGACAGTGATTTGATCCTGTCTCAGCATGTTGCGCAATCAGAATCAGCAGAAGCTCAGACTGTTGAAATTGCCTTGGCACTCATAGCATGTTTTCTGTATTTCAGGAGCCCCGCGCAGTCATACCGCAGGTGTCCTCAGATCAAGACAAGCAGAAGCTGAATCTTTTGTCAATGTCAATTTTGTCCTTGTCGTAGCACCCACAGCAGGTGTCACTGCCCGGTTTGGTGATGCAGAGGTTGTCTGTTGACCTTCTCTGAGCAGTCAACAGCACGTTCCCTGTGTCTCAGGTACCCCGCATAGTCATAAGGCGAGTGTCGTCAGATCAGGACAAGCAGAAGCTGGACCTATACGAGCTGCGCAGCTACGTTGAGGACAGCAAGCGCTTGACTTGGTGCCCAGCGCCTAATTGTGAGCATGCAGTGGAGTGTATCAAGGACATTGGACAGGACGAGCCCCTTGATGTGTTGTGCAAGTGTGGCTCCTCCTTTTGCTTCACCTGCAAAGAGGAAGCTCACAGGCCAGTGAGTCCCTTCCCTTGCCTGCTTTGCATGTGGCACTTCAATTGTGAGCATGCAGTGGAATGTATCAAGGACATTGGACAGGACGCACCCCTCGACATGCCGTGCAAGTGTGGCTCTTCCTTCTGCTTCACCTGCAAAGAGGAGGGTCACGGGCCAGTACGTCTTGTGCCTCTCCTCTTGTGCACGTAATGCTACAACCTCTGCATGTGTTTCATGAACTGCATTGTGGCCCTATCTGGCTTGTCATGGCAAGGAGTAGGTGATGCTCTGCATGTCAAGGGTTTCTGCCAGCAAATAGGCTCAATAGGCTTGGAAGATTCCAAGCCCCCTCCCTTATGCGCCCCCTCTCCCCCCCGGACCCCCCCCCTCCCTCCCCTCTGCGGCATTGGTGTATGAGTGGAGAGTTGCAGATGCATTGGATTTGTGCAGAACCGTTTTCTTGCAGGACACACTTCTGCAGATCAGAGGAACCATCTTGTACTGCTTCTGTATTTCAATGGAAAAGCCACAACAAGAGTGAGCACCTGGAGGACTGCAGACCTGATATGGATGCTTTTGCAACAGCAAAAAGCAGTACCAGCAGTCAAAGCTCCTAGGCTGCTGCAGCATTTGCATTGATGCATTTGCATCCAGAGTTGAAGCTTCTTGCCTGCTGCATGCAGGTGGACTGCAAAACAGTGAACCAGTGGCTACGCAAGAACAGCGCAGAGAGTGAGAACGCCAACTGGATTCTGGCCAACACCAAGCCCTGCCCCAAGTGCAAGCGCCCTATAGAGAAGAACCAGGGCTGCATGCACATGGTGTGCAGTCAGTGCCGCAGCGAGTTCTGCTGGCTGTGCCTAGGCAACTGGGCTGAGCACGGTGAACGGACAGGCGGCTACTACTCCTGCAATAGGTGAGGCCAACCTTCATAGTTTGTCAAGGGCTGTTGCATCCACTGATAACAAGATGCTCAGGCTGATCATTCTGCTTTACAGTCAACCCTAAAATGCTGTGGGTAGCAAAGATTAAGGCTTTGCCTCAACATACCTGTCTTGTCATGACCTGCATAGCATAATTTCTGAGATGCTCAATTCAGTGCGCATCAACAGCGTCAGTACGGAGCCCTGATCTCATCCACTAGTTCTGTGTGTGTTCTGTCCAACCTTAAGGCATGTATGTGTTCTGCAGGTATGAGACAGCAAAGAAGAAGGGGGACTATGATGAGGAGCAGCAGAAGCGGGAGAATGCAAAGCAGGCGTTGGAGCGATACATGCATTACTACCAGCGCTGGGCTGAGAATGACAAAGCGCGTGTACAGGTAGCCTTCTGCGCTCCCATCATCCTCTGCACATCACTGTTCCAAACATCAAAGCCGGCATTCTTGCCCTGCTCTGCTCATGGCAAAGCTACAGGATATACTCTGACAGGCAGGAACAGATCCTGTTTGAGACACGAGTCCTGGGTATCAATTCTGCTGCAGTCAAGCATTGCAGCAATACTCGAGTTTAGATGCAAAAGTTGGCCCTGCTTGGACCCAGTTGCAGTGCAGCTGAGAGTGTTGTGCTGTTGCTGGCATAGCTGCTCCACCCTCACGTACATGCTGCCACAAACCTCATGTGTGCGAGGCTGACAGATATGCCAGCAGTCTCACACCACTGTCTCCCAGGATCAGCATTTCCAGCTGAATTGAGCATGCACAGGCTATGCATCCCTGTTCTCTGCATGTCTTGGCTGGCATCTACTTACAGGCTCTTCTGCATTGTGCACGCTGCAAGTGAGCGGGCGCATCCTCCAACACATGAAGTGCCCAGCTGTCTTAACATGCTGATGTCATGATGCAGGCATTGGCAACCCTAGACAAGGTAGTGACAGATAAGCTGGAAGACTTGAGTGAGATCACAGCCACTCCAACCAGCCAGCTCAAGTTTGTGACAGACGCCTGGGCCCAGGTTGTGGACTGCCGCCGCATGCTCAAGTGGACATACGCCTTCGGCTACTACCGCTTTGCTGAGCAGACAACTGCTACCAAGCCGCAGCAGGAGTTCTTTGAGTTCAACCAGGTGAGCTGAGCTGAACTGGAATGCTTTTTAAGGCAACTTGCTTTGCACATCTGGCTGCATGTTCAAGTGGGCGTATGCCTTTAGCTACTACGGCTTTGCTGAGCTTACAACAGCCACAAAGCAGCAGCAGGAGTTCTTTGAGTTCAACTAGGTGAGGTGCAATGGAATGCTTCGCAAGGCGACCTGCTTTGCACACCTGGCTGCGTGCTCAAGCGGAGATATGCTTCTGGGTACTGTCACTTTGCTGAGCAGACAAGGTCACCATGCAACAAGAATGCTTTGGGTTCAGTCAGGTGAGCTGAGCTTGCCCTGCTCAGCAGACGACTTGCCACTCGTGTTGGAGCAAGGTGCCCTCTGGTCCAAGCATGTTAAGGCAGAACTTGATGCTAGTGATGTTATTGCTCGTGATGGGATCCTGCTTTGCTGAGCAGACGACAGCCATCAAGCCGCATCAGGAGTTCTTTCAATCACGTGAGCTGGACAGAGGCAACTTGAAAGTACATCCCTGTGGAATCCTTGTCTTCATCTCTGAGTGGATTCAGCATCAGCACTGGAGTTGTTTTTCATGGAGCCTATACATATTTGGTTTTGGGCACAGACAGGACCACAAGCGGCCAAGCCAGTAACAAAGCTGTTCTGCAGGGGCAAGCGGAGTACTACCTAGAGAAGCTGCATGGCGAGGTGGAGAAGCAGCTGGAGCTGTTCCTCAAGAAGCAGAAGAACAGTGAGGACTGGCGCAAGTTCAGGGAGACCTTGATTGGCCTCACTGACGTCACCCACTCCCACTTTGCCAAGCTGGTCCAGGTCAGATTCCGCCTGCATTGCTGAAATTGCTGTGTTGGCTGAGCTTGTCTGGACATGTGTTATGAAGAGAATTTGCAAGCTGACATCACTGTAACCCGATCCCACTTGGCCAAACTTCTTGAGGTCAGATTCCACCTGCATTGCTGAAAGCACTGTGTTGGCTGGCTTGAAAGGGTGATCCGGCTCTGTGTCGCAAATGGACTCACAAGCTGACAGCACCCACTTCCACTTTGCCAAGCTCGTCCGACCCCACCTTCATTGCTGTTGTCAGATCGTTCAGTGACTTGAATATTGATTGTTTGTTGACCACAAAAACAGCGGGTGTTAGTGTTGATACATTTTAGCATATGTTGTGTACCTGCTATGAGTGTCAGATGTTTCATGCTTTTGTCCTCCGTACTTCTCCGCGACTGCTTGTTGACATTATTGTTGGTGATGTCAAGATACTCCAGGCAGCCGTCCATCCATGGTGCACAACAGCAAGAATATTGGTGATCAACATTGCGATCACCATTGCAGCTGATCAAAGTGGGGATCATGGTTACTTTTACTGTCATTGTTGTGTGCAATGCACGGGTGGCTTTCGCCTGTACAGTCACTTCTCTTGGAAACAACTGCTTTGGTCATCAAGGAAATTGTCCTTGCATCACATTGTCCTTACTCAGAGGGACCTCTGCAGTCTGACTGCAGTGGTTGGTTCCCAATGCGTTGTCCTTACATACAAAGTGTCCTTACATACAAAGTGTCCTTACATTGAGTGTCCTTGCAAAGAGAAGTCACTGTACACACAGGACATGCTTTGTCTGGTCTCTGCTCTCCCCATGCAGCTTTGAGACCTGATTTTGACAGCATTGCTTCAAGGCCAGTCTTTCCTGCCATGTGAAGTTGATGTTTAATGCTGCATGAGTTTGAGGCAACCCAGGCGCACACCCTGCACCTATGTGATGCATTTCAGGCTGGTCAATTTGTCATAAGGCGCACAAGAGAGCTTGAGTTTGACCACTTGGTTTCAAGTAGCACCGACCTGAAGCCATTTGGCCAGTCACAGGCTGCTCTGTGCCCAACGTGACAAACAGCACCCGAGCTGAAGTGCCTCTGCAATCATTTCTGCAGCGTGCAGTATTTTCAGCTCCTTCTGCCCGCAAGGCACTTGCCCTGCCTGCAATGAGTTTAAATGATGCGAAACCTGCGAAGACATGGTGTATGCAGTCTGTGTCATGGTACGTCAACAAACTGTGAACTTTTGCAAGAACTGGAGTCGTTTGATGAGACTACACATCCTGCTGAAAATGGTTTGTTTGGCTGTCTAGGAGCTGGAGAAAGGGCTTGATAGCTTGCTGGATCAGTACAGAGGCATTGAAGAGCAAGAGGAGCCAGTGCAGGCGGCGCCACAGGTCACTGCCCGCCCTGCTAGGCGTCTCGCACCCATGCTGCCCAGCAAAGGTGTGATGCTCTCAATGTGTAACTTGACTTAAGCACAAGTGTGATTTCCCGCCTTGCCAGGCGTGTTGGCCTCATGCGATGAAATGACTCAGGTCATACGTGGAACAGGTTGCTGCCTGCCTTGCCAGGTGTCTCGCATCCATGCAGCCCAGCAAAGATGAGATCCTCTCAGTGTGTAACCTGACTAAGCACAAGTTCAGTCCCCCCGCCCTGCCGGGCATGTTAGTCCCATGCAACTTGTAGAATGCAGATCATACATTAAACAGGTCACTGCCCGCCCTACCAGGCGTCTTGCCCCCTTGCAATCCAGCAAAGGTCTGATCCCTCCTGACGCCCTGTCTGCATTGGTTGAATTCTCATCTTGCTGAGTGTCATTGTTGGCTGGTCCGGCGCTCGTTTTGCACGCAGATGACTGTCTGCCCTGCCACACGTTTTGCAGCACGCAACCCAGTAAAGGTGTGATCCTTTTTATGCATAATCTGGCTTAGCACAAGTGTGATTTTGGGCCTGCCAGATGCGTCGGCTCCACGCAGCGCAGCAAAGGTGTGACCCTGTCAATGTATGACCTCAATTGTTCAAGTTGATGTCTTGCTTCGTATTCTTGATGTGCTGGCCTGCATTGAAATGTGCATGCAGGCCAGCAGATCAAGTTTACGAAGCAAGACAGCACTTGAAGAATTCAGGTCATACATTGAACAGGTCAAATTTTGCAACCAGGCGTGTAAGCCCCACGCAGCCTAGCAAAGCTGTGGTTCTCTCGATGCACGACCTGCACAACTCAAGTGTTGTCTGTCTACATATGGTGAATGAGGTGTCCTGGCATACATTATGCATGCAGGTCTAACTGTTCAATCAGGTCGTTGACCCATGCAATCCAGCAAAGGTGTGAACGTCTTCATGCATGAATTGTTCCAGTTTGCTCTTGATCAGTCAACAGCTGAATATCTCTCTTGCTATGATTGGGTGATGGGTTGTCCTGCATTGGGTCAACATCCCTGATTGCATAGCTTGACCTGCATGCAGATTGCAACGCAGGTCAAGTTGCGCAATCAGGCATGCTGGTCCCATACAGTCCAGCAAAGCTCTGATTCTCTCAACGCATGACCTGTGCTGTACCTTCTGAGCTGTGAATCCCTTCAGTAGGGCTGGTGTCACATTGCTCAAAGTGCTATATTGCTGTGGATGGTATCTGGGCTGTCCCCCAGTGCGTCATGCATGCAAAGCAGACAATGTAATCAGCGAGGGTCCTTTGCATGGCGCTTGGACTGTCATGTGGTGCAATGTGCATGCAAGTCAGACAGTGTGGTCAAATCAGCTTTTGTGAAACCAAAGATGTGGGCCATCAACAAACCAAAGCTGCTGAGCAATGCTGGCAGCTGCTCTTTTATGTGAATTTGATCATGCGCACAGCAAGCAGATGAACATCTTAGTGCACCAACATTGCCCAGACATTGATCACATGATGTTTCTTCTATGTGTGATACTTGTTCACTCAACCAGTCGTCAACCAGTTGAGGTGAACCTTCAGCATCTTGAGCATCGTTCACATCTGTCATTGGTTCAGATTGCTCAACTGCTGTGCAGGTGGATCAGCGTCAGCAGGCCAACAGCTAGCTTCTGAGGCAGAGTTGGAAGTGATGGCAGGCTATTGGCAATGCCGACAGTGCACATCTGCCAACACAGATCTTGAAAGCACAGTCTGCGAAGCATGCGGCAATGCGCGACATGTTGCAAGATAGCGTGTGGCTGACTTGTCTATGTGTGCCCTTTGTACTTTTCAAAAAATGTGCCGCTTACTTCTACCTGTAGTCGCAATGTTTTCATGTAGGCCTGACTGCTGTTGAGCTGAGCACGATTTCAGAAGGTGCCAGCTGTGTAGCGTATTGTGTTTTTTGGTATTACTTGCAAGTTTGGCATAAGTCTTTTGTAGTCTGATAAGCAGTGCTCAATGGTAACGTTTCTGTTTCTTATACTTATCTCCCTTCGCTGAAAATGACTTCCTGCATTATGCCGTGCTCGGCATGCACCTGGCACTGACATTCGCTTCTAGTGGTGACAAGGCTTTTAAAGACACGATTTGACTACTTGTATCCTGTCTTGGAAGAATGACGACGCGAAAATGCAATTCATCAATCATTGTTATTCAGGAGGTTCATATTCAGATATTCTCACACATTCAAACATGTCAAGCAAAGGCTTCACACAGCTATCCCGCGACTCACAACAACTTATGTCTGTTGTACACTGGCAGCACAAAACAAGACAATATGCTATGTTAAGACCTGGCTACAAAATGAGCTAGCAAGAAAGGTGGCCTTGAAGGCCCTAGCCAAGCAGGTATCTAAAGAAAGGGCTAATAGAGGTAGGCACAAGCTACAGCAGCAAATGCTATTCATAATCTGTGTCATCTGTTTCTACTGTACTGAGGAAGTTGAACCTACCCACATTGTGTGCCTGATACAGAGGCAGCGTCCGCTTCAGCATGACAAGCGTGTCATAAATCCACATCTGATAAGGAGCAGGGTGACACCAATGTGAGCAATCGCTATGCTGTGGGTTCTCATGATAGTGATGATGATATCTGAAGACAGGCAAGGTCTTATTCCAGGTTTCTACAAGAGGAATGCCTAACTGCGCCATCATGGGTCTAGCAGCTTTATTCCTCCATCCTCCCTCAACAACTAGCTCAAGCTCTTCAGGACCATTCCGGTGAACGATGTTGTCATCATCTATTTCAATGGCCCCCAGACCCCCCAGCAGGGTCCCTAGGGGTAGACAGTCCCATGAAACTGGGTCTGTGAAGTAGTTTCCCACAGGCGTGTTGAAATGCTGAACTGAGCTATCCCGCCACAAGAAGAACGGTAGCTCTGCTTTATGCTGTGAGAAATAATTCACAAACTCCTCCATCTGTATATTGTATGTTTCCACATCATTCAGCCAGAGCCCAACATTGAACACAACAATGTCACTGCGCTTCATAGTCAACTTTTGATAGTCAGGCAACAGTCTGACTAGCTCCCCAGGGAAGTTGATGCGAAGGTGGCAGATTCTTGTGTCTTCTGGCAGATATACACACCACCCACCAAGCACGCTTTCACGCATGTCATCCAATTCAGGTCCTTGCAGAAGCTCCCCGCGTATGTCATGCACAGTCATATCCCAGAATTCCATCATGAAGCATTGGATGGCGCGCATGAACTCTTGACTAATAGAGTCGCCCGCGACCCATATGGTCCGGCCTCTTAGGTAAGGCCAGAGGTCACATGGGGTCATAGTCAGCATGGCTTCATACCCTGGAGCGCCAGCTTCTGCCCTAGATACTAGATACCGCCAAAAGTGCTGCTGGTCTTTTTGAGGACAAACTGGCCCCATGCTCAAGTATTGACATGAACTTTGCCAAACTCCCTTGGTTTTGCAATTCACACACTCTGGCTTTCTGCGGCCTCCAAGCAAATATGGCTTCTGCTTGAACCTTCTGATGCTAGAGTACCTGCCATTGCAGCATGTTTTGGTAATTGTGTGCTCACATGTGCAACGTTCACTACATGCAGCATGATGTGCTGTGTTTGTGTTTGAGCATGCCACACGCACAGCCGGCTGAAGGGCATCATCTCAGCAATGCTTTCGATGGTGCTGGAGTTTGAAGCGCATGCACGTCTGGAATTGAACGTGATGGTACAGCTTCCAATCCTTGCTATTGCAGGCGTGTTGTAGAATGCCCTATCATATGCATGCATTGATGCATGCCTCAAAAGCGCGTGCATTGTCAGTGGTTGGGTGGCACACCCTTCAAGAGTTGCACTGCATGGTTAAAGGGTGGCATGTCATATACATGCTTTCAGGGGTATGCGTGAACTGCACACTTGCTGCAGGCAAATGTCAGAAGAAGGATTTGTTCAGCAAGTGAGGGAAGCAACACTTACTTCAGCCTGTGGTACTTCACAGGACACGTTGCATTGAGCGCGTCATCATACTGATTCCAGCTGTCCCCACGGCGCTTCTTATTGGACAGCACATAGGTCCAGAGCTGACTGGAGAGAGTATCACTTGGGAATGCATCATCAGCAAGTAGCACGGCTGCTAGATGGCCATAATTTGTATTGTTTGGTTGCAACCTTGGAATTGCAGGGGCACTGATCCTGGTTGTGTCTGCTGAAGCCCATAATATGAATGCGAGTACTGCAGCAGCTGCAACTGCGAAGAGCAGCTTCAGCAAGGCATGCCTGCTGCCCTTGCCGGTATGTGCGCCTCTCGATGGCCGTTGCAGCAATCGCCTCATAGACTGCAGACACGGCTTGGCCTATCAGATGGAGCGGCGACAAGGGCGTACTTATGCGGAAGGAGGAAAATGACATTGCAGAGCGCATCGGCATTCACATCGGCGTGACGACAGCGAATATGGTGGCGGACTATACCTGTCACTGCAAGGTGACCCCGCCGCACGTGGCGAAGCAGTGCCGCATATTGCTGTTGGTCAAGTTGCAATCGCAACTCGTGCGTCGAGCAAGCAAAGTCACACCGTATACTGGATGATAGCGGTCACACACAACAATCGGAGAGTCCCAGGAATAGCCTGCAAGAATCGACGCCCGGCCACTGACAACAGGCGGCACGGCTGAAGTTGTCGACGCAAGATCGAAAACAAAGCGCTCGACGTTTTGACAACGATCGCTGCCTCCGCAGTTCCGGCGCAAATATGGTCAAAGCCAAGCTGCAATGCTGCTGCTTGGTGCGTGTGTGCGACGCTGAGCGTGCTAGCTGCCCACTGCTGATGACTCAGGCAATTGAGTGCATCTTGATGTGCCTTCAATAATGCTAGCGCAGATGCATCATGCAGTGTTGCACAGCCTCAGCCGCATAACGGCTCCTCAGTCCTGCAAATAAAGAGGTTCAGAGACCAACGAGACAGTTCACAATACAGCTTCTTCAGCGGTTGCAGCTGCCAGCGTTCTCGAGTCCACAGAAGTTTCCACTCCATCAGCGCAGTGCAACAGGTTTAGTCCAATCATCAGAACTTCAAAAGCCGCCATGAGGCGCAGCTGAGACTTCATGACGATCAGCAATGTTGCACTGCAGCTTGATGCTATGTCA
Source organism: Trebouxia sp. TZW2008 (assembly GCA_002118135.1). Lineage (NCBI taxonomy): Eukaryota > Viridiplantae > Chlorophyta > Trebouxiophyceae > Trebouxiales > Trebouxiaceae > Trebouxia > Trebouxia sp. TZW2008. The sequence goes on from BDIU01000140.1 coordinate 43,934, forward strand.
TAATTGCAGGGTGTCTTGCAACAAGCAGTGCTATGACAGCTTGAACTTGAAACGTAAACTGCTGCCCTCTGCGAATCAAGCCAACTGTGCAGCAAACATCATAAGTCCAGCATGTTTACACAGACGTCTCAAACACACTGTTTGTCTGTCAAACAATAAGCTGCTTGTCGGCATATTGTGCACTTACTTGACTGTAGGTAATTGCTGTTCATATGACTTTTATACACATCATGCACTCTTGTGCCAAACAGCACATGACACTTAGACCGCTGTGATTGTAAGTACAATGAGCTAAACGCAGTGTTGGCTCTACCTCTTCCGACTAGGACTCTTCCTACTTTGCTGTGTTGTGTGACTGGGATAGACTCCCTCAACATAGATGGTCAGGGACTCAGCAAGCTCCAGTATGCAGCTGACAGCACGTGAGCATGAAGTGCTCCCTTCATTGCTTGCCCAAGATTGCATGTGTGACTGCTACAGCAGACTGTCTGCGATGGTCAGCCTTGAACACCCTGCAGACTAGGTTTTGCGCCTTCTGCAAGCGATGAAAGACTACTTCTGGTGACACAGATCCGTGACACCTTCAGTGCGGCTGGAGATTGGCTGTGTCACGAGATCACTTCTTGTGCTCTTCAGCTGCTGTGTGTGCCCCCTTGTACTGCAAGTTAGACACATGTTTCAGTCGTACTTTACGCGAAGGTCTGGGGCACAAATCGCGCATGATGATGAGTTGAAGTCACACCAATGCACCGACAGCAGCACCAACGTCCGGCAGGCGATAGTTTTGTGCCAGGTACACTCCAAACACAGCTCCCGTTGAGAAAACGAACGATGTCCTGATGAGCCTGAACATTGCTCGATAGCAACCAGGCTCAGCAAAAGCTCTTGCAAGGCACGTCAAGGACAAAGCACCGTGCGAGTCAAAACCAAGTTCGCTCTGACTGCCTGCTGAGCTGGGCAGCAGATCGTTGACACGTTTGATGACTATTTGTCCAGCTGGCGCAATTACTACATCCATGTGCGGATGGTAAGCAGATGAATCGTTTCATCTTCTCGCGAACTGCAGGCTTTGGACCTCTGCTTTGACAGTCCCGAGAAAGCCGCACCGTTGTCAAACCCAAAGATAAGTACAACCTCACAACAAGCCATTCCTCACAAGAAGCTGCAGCCATGTCTGGCGTGTTGCAAGTGCGGCTCCGACGGATCTGTTGATGCTTCCTGGGCAGAAGAGGGGTGCTTTAGCATAGAACCAAAAGCACAGCTCACGAAGCTGCAACTCTGCATCGAATCGTGTTCGCCTGTACGGCTGTAGATGCTCAAGCGAAGTACTGCAGCAACAGAAACGCCTTTGAGTCCAGTCAGCGATCGACGCAGGCAGTCGTCAAGGCAAGCACGCCTGCGAAACTTGACGCTCAGAATTTTCCTAGTACTACTCGGCGGTGCTGTCGGCTGGCGCATCTTGAAGTTTTTCAGCTCAGAGCGTCAGCTCAGTCCCTGGCGCTATCACCAGTTAGGTCAAGAAGCCATCCACTGGTCTTGGCAAACTCCAACTTGTCCCTTAGAGTATAAGCGGCATCAGTGGAAAGACATTCAAGCTGGCAAGAAGCGACCGTACCTTTTCGGCGGTCAGCAAGAGCCAAAGTGTACCAACTGCAATCGTGATGCGCTATGGTCACATTTTTGCCAATTCAAAGGCTTTGTAAGTCACACCACCACTTACACATGCCTCTCAGCATGCTGCTGCTTAATTTCAATGACTGTGATAGCATGCCCACAAGCGGACGTACCTGTGTGAGCAAAACAGACCTGCATTGCCATAGCAAAAGCGCCTCCTCGATTGCATGTGCACACAGCTGGGCGCAAACCCAAGGACACTTGGCAAACGATTGCGTATAAGGACCTCACCTCCCTGCATGCTCAATACAAATGCTTCAGGACAGCACAAGGCCGTACTGGTGGGAGACATTTGATTGCTCTAGTACAGGGCCTGCTGAGCCTGTCTAGCACATGTCCAGGACGCAGTTGAAAGCTGTGTCCCTCACTGGCAAACAGATATGCACTACAGGCATTGCACTATTGTGTGCAGGGTCCAGTCTGCGCTGAATGGGAGCAGAAAAAGTTCATCAAACAGATGGTAGACAGAGCTGCAGTACGGGCACCAGGCATGCAGGAAATGCTTACACTTACACCATGTGACCTCTGGCCTTGGCTCAGGGGACGAACACTGTGGCTTGTTGGAGACTCAATGATGCAGCAAACAGCGAAGGCAGCTATCTGTTTCATGTACGAATTTTGGGACCTGAATGTCACGCGGCTGGACAATGTCACAAAGGCGGCTGGCCTGTACCAAAAGCATGTTGATGAGTTCTGTATCGAGCTGCCAGAGGACTCAAGAATTTGCCACCTGCAAGCAAACATTGTGGCAAATCTGACCCAGAGGGTGCTGCCCAACTTCAGCAAATTCACTGGCAAGAGCAGCGATCTCATGGTGATCAATGTTGGCATCTGGTACAGCAGGCCTGCCCATTACCAGAAAGATATAGCAGCCTTTGCAGACTATTTTGCTGCTCATCAATATGAGCTTCCTTACATAGTCTGGCGGGACAATGCAGCTCAGCACTTTGCCACTCCCTCAGGCGAGTTTGGCCTACGATTGACACTCCCATATGTGTGCAAACCTTTGAATGTGACTTTGCAAGGTGACAACAGCCTGATACCGCAGCAGCAATGTGACGCTGCTGTGGCGCAAGATATTGTGCAGGGAGGCTTCAGGAACCGCATTGCCAATCCAGTTATGTCTTCCCTTGGAATCCCTGTAGTGCAAACGTGGAATTTGTCTGTGCCAATGTGGGAGTACTACCACCATGTTGCCAGAAACGGGGATTGTACCCATAGCTGCCACCCTAGTGGGTATCAAGTATGGCTGTATCAACTTCATGCCACCATCAGCAGTGTAGCTGGTGACTTGTTGAGACACAGTCTGAAGAATGCCAGTAAAATCACCTAGATTGGATGCGTTGTGCACATGCTGCGCGGCTGGCATGGCATGGCTGTGACAAATTGCACTTGCAACTGATGCAATTCGTAGTTGCAGTTCCAGCGTATGCCATGAGGTGGGTTTGGCTCCTATGACATGATGATTGCATCACCACCTGCATGTTTGCAACTAGGCCTGTGAGTGGCCACATGATCTCTCGAAGACTCAACTTGAATCAGCGTGATCAAGTGCACCTTACTGCCTCCAAAATAATTGCGTCATGCTCGACGCCATTCGGCGCAAGGAGTCTGCAAAGGAACGAGCGCAGCTGACAGCCTGAGTGTGAACCTTGAGGCATACACTAATTGAAGACGAAACGGCGGCCCAATGCTCAGACGCTCGCTGCAGTTCTGTCCGTCAATGCATGGCAGCAGCGCTTGCAGAGATTGACGACACATCGCACACCACCCCTCTACGTGATTCCAACGTCGATTGCCTTGCAGCGTTGAGGAGTAAGCCGCCCTGACCAATACGACCAGATCAACCTCAATATGAGTGTAGACGAAACGCAGCATAAAGCAGATGGCCAAAAGCCAGCAGCCAAAATGATCTCCCTGCAAGATTGCAAATCACACAACAAGGAGGAAGACTGCTGGCTTGTCATTAGCGGAAAAGTATACGACGTCACTGAGTTTCTAGACGAGCATCCTGGCGGTTTTGACATAGTTTTGGCAGCCACAGGTAAGTCTCGAGCTTTGTCGACGTCAGGCAGGATCATCGCGATGTATCTGCATTGCAATTTACCTTGTAAGTTGTTCCTCCAAGTTGGACAGTCTGTGATCAGGCAAAGATGCAACAGAAGACTTCGAAGAGATAGGTCACAGCAACGCCGCTCGCGAGATGCTGGACAAGTATTACATAGGCGAATTTGATGTGCGTCCTTGTGTGTTGTTTGCTGTGCTGACCTTGAATGGGACTTTCCCTATTTCATGCCATTTCTTCAACATTTGCAGGGAGGCGTTGAGGAAGCTAAGCAAGCCAATGCCACAGCGAAAGAATCTGCAAAAGAAGGAAAAGCGCAGGCTGTACAGCGAAGCAGTGCTCTGCAGGGCATCTTGCCGCTGCTACCTGTATTGTTTGTTGTGCTAGCTGCACTGGCAGCTTACCAATTCCTTGGGAAGTAGACTGCATCAGACAATACATCTATTAGCACCACAAGCATACGCTACTGGCAGCTTTGCCCAAGTAGATTGCATAAGCAGCGACGCCAACATGAATGAATGCAACTCTGCATCAGAACTCAATGTATGATGCCATATGCATGTGTGTATATGTGTACATTGCATCTATATGCCCAACCAATTGGCCCATGACTTTGGCAGCTTTACGTTCAGCTGCTGCCGACCTGTTTGTTTCAACTACACATTCTGCCTCTCTTGCACAACTCTTGAGACGCTGGGCGTTCCCAATTCAAGTTGGGTAGGTTTGTTGAACGGGTTGCGCTTGACGGTGTGATTGCAATTGAACGAGTTGATTGCTACTGCTACAGTGACCTGTCAATAACATTCCGGTGTAAGTGTGCACTAGCATTTGCAATACAGGAGTCTCACAATCTCTGCAACCAATGCAAGCTCGTTCTGTCACAAGTTACCCTGCATTGTTCAAGACCAACATGACGTTGTGAGGATGTCTCCTCTCAGTAGCATCAACCACATCTACATGTCTCATTGGCTTAAATGCGCAGATGCCCCAGACTTACTGTGAATTCAATGCTGTGTCAGTACACCTTAGAACTGGGTAAATTGAGTTGTCCGTTCTGCACATCATGATTCCCCTGATTCATGGAAATCTCATTGCTGTGTCAGTACACCTTTGGAGGAGGCAATCTGTCCTGCGCGCCTTTCATCTACTTCACAGGCTCTTCTCAAAGCTCTTGCAAACGCCTTGAAGGTGGCTTCTACAATGTGATGAGAGTTCTGACCAGCAAGCTGCCGGATGTGCAATGTCATGCCACTTGTATTCACTACAGACTGAAAGAAGTGCTCTACCAGCTGAGTGTCATAAGTCCCAATGTGGTCTGTGGGAATTTGTAAGTCATAGCTGAGGTGCGGCCTGCCAGACAAATCCTGCAACAAGATAGAGAAACCAATATGTACAAGACTACTGTTGTCTTGTTGACCATACAAATGCTCACTGCAAGCACAGGTTTGATGCTGATCCGCGACATGAACTGCAAAAGGTTGTACGCCTCAGCAGATGAGTCAAGTCAAGTAGGGTGTTGACAATACAAATGCTGACAGCAAAGACAGGTTTATGGCAAGATGGCAATCCCAAAAGCGCTGCTGCCACATCCAGCTTCAAGACGCTGCAATATATGGAGCTGCAGAATTGAGATAGATACTGCCAGCTGTCAAAGCACTGAAGTGTTGAAGCTCACCAGCACGACGTGGACCAGCGCCTCATCTAAGGGTGCTGAGAAATCACCAAAGCGGTGAATTCCTTTTCGGTCTCCCAAGGCCTGTGAGAGTGCACTTCCAAAGGCCAAAGCTGCAGATCAGCAAGACTATGAGCAGCTGCTGATAAGCCTGTGCTTGTCAATGGCTCATGATTCTTTGCTGCATCTGATGCGATGAGGCAGCGGTATGCAAACCATGCTCATAATTATGACCTGCTTGCTTGCTGTTCAGACTGCTGTAACGTGGTGCTGCAACAGCTTTGCAATCAGCATGTTCAAATTGAAACTCAGTACACAGTGAAAGAGGTGCACATCCAGCGTACCTAGATCTTCATTAGTGTGGTGATCATCAATCCATGTGTCACCTTCTGCTTCGATATCCAGGTCAAATAGCCCATGTGACCCAATTTGCTGCACAAGCATGCTTTGTGTTACTGACTCTGGCAGCTGAGGAAGTGCAGTTGCAGTAGTCAAACGGCTTACATCCAGCATGTGGTTGAGGAAATGTATGGGTGTCTTTGCTCGGCAACGTCCTGTGCCATCAATGCTTATGGTCACGTCAACCTTGGTCTCCTTTGTCTGCCTCTTCACCCGCCCGCTACGCAGTATGGGGACTGCTGCTTCGCTGCTGTGAGCTGCAGGGCAACCCAGGCACGTCTTGGGTAAGGGCAGAAACTTTAAACATTCACAGCGTACACGTACCAGCCTGTGCCTTGCCAACACCATTGTCTTGCGCCAAAGCACTGTCGAGCTGAGCTGGTGTAGTAGCAGCACACGAGCAGCCGCGTCGCACAGACCTCCGGCTTGTCCGCGACGTCCTTAGCTGCGGAAAGGCGCGGGGTGGAGTCACACTGTAGCTGCAGCTGGGGTTCGACGTCGCACAAGACATGTAGGACTGCGCCACAAGGCGACCGCCTAGAGCTGATTGAGGACTCATGGCAGCTGTTGCGGTGTGCAGGAGCGGTGATGTGAAGAGACCTTGCGCGATGTAAATGCCGCAACTCATGTGGCGTCCATGTGCCATCCATGTGGCGGCATGACATGACTGAGGCGTTCAGCTTCTTTCGCCCAGATCTCTCCGAGACAAGACTTTCGCTTGCATCTCGTCGCGTTCCATCGATACACCTTGTCGTCATTGTTGAAGCGACCCACTGCAGCCCAAGTCCAAAGTGACTTGCTGATCGGGCGGTGTTGGCCCCGCCGCAAAGCAGCTGTAGACTACGATCACAGGAGTTATCGCCTCTGCTAGGGCTTACAGCGTTCTCGAGGGAACGTCAGTGCATTACACTACCCATGTCACAGTAGACACACCGTTCGAAATGCGGCAATGCGTCGTCGTAATGCACTGAGCTAACTTTTCGTAATTCCACCGAAGATTTGAGTCTAGTCTCAGCGCAAACAAGTTTCAAAAAGTGCAAATATCAAGGCGCCCACATCGTAATTGTGTTGGGTCATCGTCACGAGGTGAACAAGCATTGTTCTTGCGGCGCCAAGTAACTGCTGGGTGCAACCCACTTGAAACCGCAACATCTGCTGTTGCAGCAGCAATTTTCAAGCGCCCCTGAGCAGACATCAATCGTCCACAGACGTCCTTTCCGCTGAGGTCAATGCAAGCACCAGCTTGACATGCGCAGCTAGACAAGTTCAGAAGCCAACCCAGCGCTGCACCATAAGGCACATCTAGGCAGCCGCATTGTGCCATCTGCCTTGGGTGCAATTCCCTCAATGGCTGCGGCCGGCAATCAGCCTTCCTATGTCAGTTACTGTATGCAAAAGATGGACAGACCAGATGCAAGCTACCTGCTGTACTGGCTGCAAAACAAGAGCAACCAGCACACTTTAGCTATGGTGGTAAGTGCTTCGAAAATTGAGCCCAATATTGGGGTGGGGTACCTCTACGCCAATGATTGCTTGCAGTCTCCCAAGACTGCTGTATACTACCATGCTCATGATTGTCTGCAGTCCCCCAATACTGCTGTAGTTCACTATGCTGATGATTGCTTGCAGTCTCCCAAGACTGCTGCATAACACCATGCCAATGATTGCTGGCAGTCTCCAAGACACTGCCTGAAATTTGTGCACAATCATAGCAAAGGCCCAAGTGGGTTCTACCCGCAAGGACTCCTGCAAGTGGTGCATAGTGGTTTGAGCTTGTCTTCCTTTGCTGCTGCAGGGCAGGCAGGGAAAGAGCAATAAGAAGTGGAGGTACAAGACTCACCCTGATTTCACTGCGTACCCAGCTTACACTTCTGACAGCAGGTATGTGCTGCATTACTTCTGCAACTTAGCAGCAGCAGCAGCAGCACAATACAGTGCATCCATAGCACCATGTTAAGGGCTGCAACCCATCTGAGGATCGTGCTGTCCTGTGCAATAAGTGGATGCTGCTATGCAAATGTGCGACACTGCATTCAGCAAACAGGTGCTGTCCAACAGTACACAGCGCTGCAGCAATGCCCAGTCAGCATCTATACTGATTTCTATCAGCAACCGAAAAGGCTCAATTACCACAGTTGAACTTTAAAGTGGTTTGATTGTGACCAGATCACGCCAAATTGCAGTGATGAACAAAATGACCTGGCAAGACACAACTTGTGCCACACGCGCCTACAACATATGCTGAGAAAAGTAATAATAAATCACACTCGAAACAATCATCACGGTCATCATAACAAGTTCAATGTCTTTATCATGAATGGACTGCAGAGATGAGGTGAAGGTTTGGCTAGCATCCATAGGCGCCGAAACATCACTCACCAATAACAAAGCAGCCCCTCTACCCGCTCTGTCAGAAGACCAATGGCAAAAGCTTCAGCCAAAGACAGCCAGGACTGCTCTCCCTGCAAAAGAAGTTGCTCACAGCGCTGAGCAGGTTCTTTCCACCCCAAAAGAGCCATCGCCTCCTTCCCAAGTGACAGATGCTGATCCCAAAGCAACAGATGTGGCTCCGAAGACAACAGATGCTGCGCCAAAAGCTAAGGATGCAAAGGGCAAAGACTCTGGGCAGAAAGCAAAAGGGAGACCTAGGTACGCACTACAGCAAATGTCGTCAATGCAACGCCAGCAATGCAGCAATTATATGCATAGCGGCTGTCGTAATTCTTTGCTTGGGCTTTCTGTTAGCCACCCAAATAGCAAGGATGCTGCCACCAAAGGCAAAGACTCTGGACAAAATCCAAAGGCGGACCTAGGTATGTAGTATTGCTAGTACTGTTGCTGCAAAGCAGCACCTTTGTGCTTGCCAAGTTGTGCGTATACAGCTTGTTTCAGTCTTTTGTCAGCCACTGGAAAGGGAGCGCTCACGAAACACACATCTTGTCTCAGACACTTGCAACCTTCGCATCAGCTGCATTAGCAAGTGGCAGGGAGGTACAGAACTTGCCCATTTTTGCTGCTCGTGTGTACAGAATCTGCCCAGATGGCAGCATCTTGTTCCTCAAGCACCTCATGTAACCTACAGTTTGAGCTCAAGCCAAGGTGCAGGAGACCTTTATCTGCTGCAGCATCGATGGTCATATCGTCATACCTTTGCAGCTTGTTACGCACAAATCTGTAGTGTTTTGTCAAATTCTTCATGTAATTTTGCTGCCCACAGGAAAAGGGCCAAGGTGCGTACAATCTGTTGCTACTGCAGCCAAACAGATCACTTGAGTGAGACTGCCCAATCACGCAAGCAGCAGAAGAGGGCTATGGCAGTGAAGATGTAGAGACCACTTTGTGACAGATTGGCATTGCATTGGATTGGATCATAGCAGCAAAGCTGGTGATGTCTGCAGGAAAAGGGCCAAAGTGTGGCCAATCTGCATTTACTGCAGCAAAACAGATCACTTGAGTGAGGACTGCCCCATCAAGCTAGCAGCAGAGGAGGGCTATGGTATTGAAGATGCAGAGACCACTTTGTGACAGATTGGCATTGCATTGGATTGGATCATAGCAACAAAGCCGGTGATGTCTGCAGGAAAAGGGCCAAAGTGCGTCCAATCTGTTGCTACTGCAGCAAAACAGATCACTTGAGTGAGGACTGCCCCATCAAGTTGGCAGCAGAGGAGGGCTACGGCAGTGAAGATGCAGAGATCAGTCACAGTGAGGGTGATGAGGAAGCTAGTGCAGAACCTGAGCAGAGCGCTGCACCTGCAGCTGCCAGGGTTGGTACTGCTAGGGTGCAGCCGACGGCAGGGCAACGGCCTCAGCTGGGCAGGGACACCTCGTATAGCCCTGAAGTGCAGGCAAGCTATGCTGCTGCTGCTCAAGCTGCATCGTTACATAGCAATCATCTTCTTTTTGCTGTTGTTGCTGGTGTCATCATAGGCTTCTGAAATTGTGGGGCCATACTTGGGATGTGCGACTTAGGATAAGCCCTGTGTGCAGCTTAGCTTGCCTTTCACATACAAGCGCTTGAGGATACAGTACCCTTAAGCTGAGAGATAGCTTTGTTTCTGCGTCTCAGCTTGAGATCACTCTATTCTCAAGCTACATGCATGCAGTGTTATGACTGTTTGACATCTGTATACAGAAACTGGAGGCAGCATTCTGCGTTTTTTGTGAGCCCAACTGTCCTGCATGTCTTTAGACTCATTGGGTGTTGTGTATCAGACATGCAAGTCTTTACAACATGACTCTCAGTCTGTCTGATATGCAGCGAGTTCATAAGTCTCTGACAGCTGTCTGTATGTCTGTGCAGGACGCCTATCAACATGACCAGGAGTTGCTGGTGAGTCTGCAGCATGCTCGACTCATGTCTGCTGCAATCCGCCAGGGCTCAAGTCTCACTTTTGCCCATGCTGCTGCAAAAGTCATTCCTTTGTGTTGCCATCTGCACCTTGTGCAATGGTTGTAATGAGATGTGGCAGTATCGTGTGCAGTATGATTGCGCTGAGCATCATGATTTCTGCTATATATATTTCTGCAGTGATTGTTGCATTTTGCCACTTATAGTCGGATTTGCCTTGCCTGTTCACATTGCTCGTAGTCGGTAGTGGTGAGTAGGCGGAGTACGAGTGAGCAACGCGTCAGCATTGCATCATGTATGCATGTACATATCACGTACGTGCATGCGTCATATTATGTCAAATGCGCTTCAAGCGTTGAGGCTGCCTGCACAAGCATTTGCTGTGCTGTGAGGTGTACTTCTGCCCCAGAACATTGTCAAATGCTGTCGGTACAATGCCTGCATGCTGATGTGCAGGGGTCAGCGACTGCAGTGAGGTGTATTTTGCTCTGCAAATGCTGTCGATGCAGGGCCTGCACATGTGTGCAGGCTGATGTGCAGTTAAAGTGACTGCCTTCAGCAAAATTCTCTTCTGCAACTTCTGTTGATAGAATGCATTGCTGAACAGTGCATGCTTACTTGCAGCGGTGGGTATCTGGCTCCCTGGATCAAGAGAAACTGGAGCTGCTCACCAGATATAGCACCCTACTCACAGGTACCTAGTAATGTTGCAATCAATGTCCAAAGGCATCAGCCTATGACTGCCTTTTGTGACTTGCACATGGTGGTGTATGAGATCCCATATGCCAGATGTTACTGCGCATTAGGCATTCAATTGTGCAAACCGTGCCTACTGCTGCAGCTGTCAATACCCAGCATGTAAGCATCAGCTGGCAGCTGCAGCTGTGCTTACAAGCAATCTGTTTGCCAACACAGTCTGTAAGAATTGCAGCCACACAAAGTGCAGTGCAAAGTGTGCGATGCAACTGCTCACTCAGTGCAACTATCACGCCTTCATTCGACGCAATCATCATGCCTTCAATCATGTATATTCTTCACCAACTAGTGCTGAGTGGTTTGAAATATGCACTGCAGGGATTGTGAGTCCCAAGCCGCCTCAAGACATGCACCTGGACAGTGACGGTCAACCCTTGAGATGGCTGGACACTAGCACAGCCATTTCAATCCTGCGCAAGCTAGAATCAGAACAGGTGAGTCGTGTCCAAGCCAAGGCAACAGACGCTTGGATATATGCATTCTGATGCAAGTTTGCTCCCTTGCCTGTGGACCAGCTCCTGCCAAAAGAAACGGCCCAGACATCCTTGTGCATACAGCGGGACATCAGCAAGACCAGTGTGACTGCTTTGTTAGAGCAATGATTGAGCATGTTTGAGCAGCTGTCCTTTATCACCCTTTGGGGCACTGACTCATCAAGCGCCTGCTTTGATCCCTACATGTATTGGGGTTTTGCCTATACGGTTAGGGCTTGAGTGTCTTGCATGACCCGGTTTTCAGCAGTAGGCCTGAGTTCTGTTTAAGTCTATTGCAGGTTCCCCTGTTTTTGGCTGTAGGTACAGTCATGAAGGGCAGGTGTAGCTGTGCTGTGCCACTTGGAGTTTGCAGGGTGTCATGACCAGTTTGTATTGCCTACGTAGATGACATGATCATTCAGTGCATGGGCATTGACTTGATCATGCCACTCTCCATTGCATTTCTGAGCCTGTCACTGCCGAGGCAAAGTTGCGCGTAGCATAGTTGAAGAGCCAGCCTGTCTAGCAGATTGTTGTTTGAGCCAGTCAGATCGGTCTGAGCGCTGAAACTCCAAAATTGACAAGACGGTTTTTGAACTTACCAGAAAATGTCATATAGCAACTTGTTTCCATGCATTTTTCACGTGCACCTAATTTTATGGTCGCTGGACCTGAGCCAAATTTTAGTGCCTGTGGCTATGCTGTAAAACAATGCAATTATCAAACCAAACAGCAGCAGCTCAGCAGATAGCGCAGCGCAGTTCAGAACAACCTCCATTGCAGACGGCTTCAGATCTATTTAATTTGACTCGACACATTTGCTGAGGCGTAGATCGTTCGCGATTTACGTCACGGGACATCAACAAACCAAACAGCAGAGATCATAGTGTATAGCAAATTGTTCACCTGCATTTGATGTGTGTTGCAGATAACGCTGCGCTTGCTGGAGCTGAGCCAGATCTCAATGCCAGTGGCTATGCTGCGAAACAATGCAAATGTAGAAGTGGCCTCCCTTGCTAAGACTCTGGCCAAGCGGTGGCGGGAGCTTGCAGTTGCAGCTCTGGATTGTGCCACAAAAGCTCTTGAACGCAGAACTTGATGCGTCATGTCACCCAGCCATCACTTGGCATGACAAATGTTTGAGTATCGGTTGCCACTTGGGTGGTGGGCGTACGAGACCCAATGGTCCCTTGGAGTGACGCGCATGTGCCACAAAGGTTCTTGAACGCGGAACTTTACGTATTGTGGATGTTTGAGACTCAGCCGTCACTCGACATGACCAGTGTTTGAGTATCTTTGGTCACCTGGGGTGGCGGGCTATCCCTTCAGACAATGAGTGTGTGTGCTACGAAGGCTAATGAGTTTCAACATCAGTGCCCAACTTGGGTGGTGGGCATAGGGTCACAGATGCTTGAGACTGACGGGCCTTTTGGGTTGATGGGTGTTTGGGTCGAAGGCCATGCCCGACAGCAGCTCAGCAGACTGTCAGTGCAATTTTGGAAAGCTGCTTTTAGTGCTTCAAGAAGGGACGAGTCACTCAGAGTTGGTCTTGCAACATCAGCTCAAACCAAAGTCATGCAAGTGTCAACATGTAGAGCATGAACAAGGACACCAGTGTCATTCATCAGCAGATGAAGGACATCTTGTGCATACAGTGCTTATCCTCAAGGTCCATGGTGTGTCATACAGTTTGTTTCCAGTTTGGCAGACTTCAGCACAGCAACATCCGTCTGGGAGTATAGACATCTATATACATCTAGAAAGTAGAGAAAGTATACATGTTGTAGCATACATATGTGCTTTACATGCTTTGCAGTGTGTCTTTGCTGTGGCACCCTAGGCCTGTGTGCAGGATGCAGCATACGTCTACGACATACAAATTGCAGCAGATGCTGTGCTTGTCAGCAATTTACAGATTTGGCTTACAGATTTGCAGGACTTTTTGTGGTGGTAGCGCTTTCTCCGCTAGAACTTGGCAAAACTCGGGCCAAAATGGCGTTACTGCCATTGGACCGCACTTTACTGGCAATTCAGACGCAAAGGCTGCATGATGTTGTAAGAGACAATGCTCTTCAGATCATATCAAGCCTGGCGGAACAACACTCTATCTCTGCACTGCTAGGACGTTGCAATTGCTTGTGCTGTGGCAATGAAAATGCCTTGCCACCAATCAAACACAACTTGAAAATAGCATGATGAGCCCTGCTGCAACACACTCTAAGCTAGACCTGAGTCCCTGTTACAGTACTGTCTGCTACTGCACCCCATTGCTTTGATTGAATCAAGTTCACAGAGGCTCTCTCTGTGATGCTTGACAGCATAAAACAGTAGACTCTTGTTTCCGCTTATTCTTCGTTTCTGCTATTGCTGGCTTCTATTCAAGCGGCAGCAACATGTTGGGCAGCAGTTTCAGAGGAAGTGTATCCTCCCTTGCCTTGCTTCTCCTTCCTGATCATGTCCATGAACTGCTCAAAGCAGACATCAGAGTCATGTGGGCCTGGGGAGGCTTCAGGGTGGTACTGAATGGCCATTGCTCTTTTAGCTGGGTAAACCATACCAGCGCATGTGCCATCATTCAGGTTGATGTGGGTGACCTCAACCCCCTCAGGGAGGGTGCTGGGGTCCACTGCATAGTTGTGATTCTGGGAGCTGATCTCGATGCGCCCTGCAATCAACAGTGCGAAATTGTCAGCAGTGTGATAGACAGCCATTGCCCTTTTGGCTGGGTGCACCATGCCAGCGCATGAGCCATCATTCAACTTGATGTGGGTAACCTCAACCCCCTCAGGGAGGGTGCTGGGGTCAACTGCATAGTTGTGATTTTGGGAGCTGATCTCGATACAGTCTGCAGTCAACATGTCAACAGCATCAACATCAGAAGCCAGAAATGGCGATTGCCCGTTTAGCTGGGTATACCTGCCAGCCCATGTCACATCATTCGGGTTGATGTGGGTGGCCCCACTCCCCTCATGGAGGGTGCCGGAGTCGACTGCATAGTTGTGATTCTGAAAGCTGATCTCAACACGCCCTACAGTCAGCCATCAAAAAACTGTCAGAAGTGTGATGCTGAATGGCAACAGCTATTTGTATGGGTACGCCAAGCCAGCGCATGTGCCATCATTCAGATTGATGTGGGTGACCTGACCCCTCAGAGAGGGTGCTGGGGTCCACTGCATACTTGTGATTCTGGGAGTTGATCTCAATACGGCCTGCAGTCCATGTTTCAGAAATGACAACAGTGTAACACTGGATGGCCATTGCCCTTGTAGCTGGGTACACCGTGCCAGCACCTGTGCCTTCATTCAAGTTTGTGTGGGTAGCCTCAACCGCCTCGAGGAGGGTGCAGGGGTCCACTGCATAGTTGTGAGAAGTTTGGGAGCTGATCTCAATGCAATCTGCAACCAAAAGTTCAGTGATGCCACCGCAAAACTGCATAGGCAGTCAGCTATAGCAACAAGACAGGCATTCAGCTCGTGTTGAATCACAGATAGCTGACGAGATGCATTGTGCCTGGCTGCGGGGTGCAAAGAGACAAGCAACTGCTCATGCAACAGGCTTTTCAGCCATAGCACCAGAACAGGCACTCAGCAAATGCAAAGAGACACGCTCGCAGTTCCTGCAAACAGGCAATGCAATCAGACAGTCAGCACAAACAGACAGGTAGCTGTAGCAACAACACAGCCTTTTGTGACAGGTGTCTAGCCACAGCAATAAGATAAATCTTGAGCTAGTACAAAGGGACAGACAACTGCACAAATGGCATGCATTCAGCAGAGTCAGGCCACTAACCGGATACTAGCTGAACAACAGCACATGCAGAGGATTGTAACAGCAGAGACTGCCTGACCTTGCAAACAGCTGATCGAATTGACATTCTTGGGGCTAGAGCACAGAGACAGTCATACAGCTGGTGCGAAAAGAGTGGTAACTGACCTGATGCATTATGCCTGACAGGGTGGTTCCCGCCATGGTGGCCAAACTTGAGCTTGAAAGTCTTGCCGCCAAAGGCTTGCCCTAGTAGCTGGTGGCCCATGCAGATGCCAAACATGGGCTTCTGCCCAAGCAGTTGCTGCACTGTCTGCACCGCGTATGGCACAGCTGATGGATCTCCCTGCAACATCACATCACAATCTCAGATACAGTTCAGCGTAGGCGCTAGGTGTGTGTAACCCCAGATTTTGAATTAAGGCCAGCTTGTATGCTTTTCGCTCATCAAGGCAGCACAATTTTGTGTGTATGGTAGACATGGGCTTCTGCCCTAGCAGCTGCTGCACTGCCTGCACTGCGTATGGTACAGCTGATGGATCTCCCTGCAACATGCAAGCCTTCGTCATGCGTGATGCAACATCTGCAGCAATCAATGGCAAAACTAGGTTTCGGCCCTAGCAGTTGTTGCACTGTCTGCACTACGCATGGCACAGCTGACGAATCTCCCTGCACCATGCAAGCCTTGGCTGAGATTCACAGTGCAAAGACAAGGGAAGAGTACAAGATGATCGATGTGAGTCCACATCACTTCTTCGCAGATGCTGGATATGGGCTTCTGCCCCCAACAGCTGCTGCACTTTGTATGGCACAAATGATGAATCTATACAAGCCTTCAATGCAGCATCGTAAGACAGCTGCAAGAGAGCAGTGTCCCCTGCAGATGCCAAACATGGGCTTTTGCCCTAGCAGCTGCTGCACTGTCTGTACTGCACATGGTAAAGCTGAGGGAACTCCCTGCGCCACATGTCACGGTAGGGATCAACATGCCAGTAGCATAGCGACCAGCTCAGGTCTCAGGTGCTGTGTCATGTAGCATATTTATGTGGGTAGTGAGGTCGTACCACACAGCTTGGTGCATACAGAAGCAGTGAAGGACCTCTAGACAATTCTGTCAAAAGCTATGGGCAGATGATTCATACTGGGCCATTGCTGAGGAAGATGCTGTCAGGATTGAGCGCCATGATGTAGCGCTGTCAATCAGCCACGCCAGTAGCAAGTGTCAACCGCTTGTATTGCACATGGAGAGTAGCCAATTCCACATCGCCACAGCAACATGGGCAGACAGGATCTGAGCAACACACACCCTACACCTGTGCTAGAACATGTGATGCATCACCGGGCTATGATCATCACTACTGATATCAGCAATATAGGCATACCGGGCCGTTGCTGAGGAAGATGCCGTCAGGATTGAGCGCCATGACTTTGTCTGCTGGGTACTCTGCTGGCACCACTGTCACCTTGCAGCCAAAGGAAGCCAGCCGCCGCAGTATGTTGTTCTTGCATCCAAAGTCAAAGGCAACAATCTGCATCACAGCCAAAAACGCAATCAGGCATCTGCATTGCGACCAAAGTCAATGGCAACACCCTTGATCATGTCCATAGAAAGCCAAACGCTGCAGTATGTCGTTCTGCATCCAAAGTCAAAAGCAACAATCTGCATTGCGCCAAAGGTGAGTGCAATGATCTGCGTTTTATTCAAAGGAAGTGACGCGCCGCAATACGCTGATCTTGCATCCAAAGTCAAAGGTTACAATTTGCACCACATCCAACGACGCAATCAGCAATCTGCACTGCGACTGAAGTCAACAGCAACAATTTCCATGATGCACATAGAAAGCCAAACGATGCAAGATGTTGTTCTTGCACCTAAAGTCAAAGGCAACCATCTGCATTGCATTCAAAATACAGGGCAACAATATGCATGGTTCTGAAAGGCAAGGGTGACTATCTGCATTGCAGTCAAAGTAAGCCAGATGCCGCAATAGGTTGTTCTTGCACCCAAAGTCAAAGGCAATCATTTGCATTGCATCCCTTGTCAGAGGCAAAATCAAAGCCAACAACTTGTGTTGCAGCTAAAGTCAAGGGAAGCATTTATGCATGCTCAGCTGTCACAATGAGCTACTCTACTTGTGCATGCTGAGGTGCAATGCAGCTGGCTCAGCAGTTATATGTGGTACGGAAAGTGTAACAGCAGGTGCAATACAGTCACTGACAACTGACACTGCGCTTTCAGCAGCAGGCCTCGGCAAATTGCATGGCAGGCCTTCAAAGTACAACGCAGCCAACAATGATCAGGAGTGCTTCTTCAAGACCAAGCAGCAGCGCCTGTTCACTGTCAGCCATGCAAGTACCAATGCAGGCCTTGTATTTGCAACACAGCTTGCGATGACTGGCACTGTTCTTTCAGCAACAAGCCTTGGCAGATTGCAATGCAGGCCTTTCAGAATTGTTCATGGCATAGTATCATAGCATGCTTGCACTCCAGTTGATGCAGCAATGATGCAACCTGTTGAGTGAGGGGCAGCTCACATGGAGGGGCTCTGTGCCGTTTCTGCCCTTCACAGCAGCACTGAACTCCCATTCTTCAACAGTGGGATCTTTCCACTCATAAGGCTCATTGATAGAGATGTCACTGATAAGGTCTTTGCCCACAATGTTCCAACTCTTGGCCAAGTCAATGAGCTCATCATCAGATTTTGAGGTGTCTGATGTGATGACACCGTTCAGGTTGCCAGCTTCCCGCAGTCGCCTCGTGATGGCTCTGGTGTCAACATTAGCAATTCCTCTGACGTTCTGCTTCTTGAGATACTCGTCCAGAGACATTTTGCTTCGGTAGTTGGACACTACGCTGGCAAGGTCCCTGATGACCACTCCATTCAGGTGCACCTGCTTGGATTCTGCATCCTCTGCATTAATATGGGCAGCATGACATCTTTCTGGTCCTGGCTTGCAGGGGCGTAACTTGTGTATTCATGCAGAGCTATATTGGAAATCCAAGGAATAAGCTGCAAGTGTAAGATACAGAGGCTACTTGCCAGTATTGATGCCGACATTGCCGATGTGCGGGTGGGTGAACACCACGAACTGTCCTCGATAGCTGGGATCTGTCATGATCTCCTCATATCCTGTGATCGACGTGTTGAAAACAACTTCTCCGATCTCGGTGTCTGTTGCGCCAAAGGCTCTGCCTCGCCATACTGAACCGTCTGCAAGTACCAATCGAGCATCTGCCTTTATCCACGGCGCGGGTGTGTCCGTCTTACTCTCGGCTCTGACTGTCGCGGATCTCTGCATGCGCACAGCCTTGACACGGCGTGTGGCATTGGACCTGGCGTGCAACTGTTTGCCCGAGACGGACCGAGACTGCGACTGCACGAACATGTAGACCGGAGCCTGGTGCGTATGTTCAAAAGCATGATGACAGGACTTGACGCCGGTGCCAAGTCTTGTGTGTAGCATTTCTCGCCTATGCAAATAGCGTCTGGCGCTGCACGCTGGTGCAGAACCTGTTTGCGACCTTTTGCAGCACCAACTGCACGCAGCGCCGGCCGAATGATCCACGTGCGGGCTAACGGAACTTGCGTGCACAGTAAAGTTTACTAAGCAGGCAACTCCGTTTTGCATGCTGCGTGCTTTCGCCATGCTGCGACAGATGAGTTTCGAGTCGGAGCTTCCGACACCACGTCGCACTTGCGCCCCTGCGCATTGGACGTATGCGTGGAAGACAGCGCATTGCTGACTCTGCCTCGTCAATGTCGGGACCTTATACCGGCAACACCGTTCACACCCGCTGATTTCAACTCGCAAGTCTCGTTGAGGCGGGCTTCGCAGCGTTGTCGGGGTCGTCATGCATATCAAACAGGTGGGTCTGCCCGAGCGATTTGCCGCGCGACCTGTACAACCATGCAAGCTGCTTATGCTGGAATGTTGCTGTGCACAGGTGATCATAGAAGGCTTCAAAAGCTACAAAGACCAAACCATAGCCGAGCCCTTCAGCAACAAAGTCAACACAGTTGGTACGTGCTGCACGTGAAAGTCCTCACCGCAATGCTTAAGCTAAGCCACTTTGTATCGCAGTTGGTGCAAACGGTTCTGGCAAGTCCAACTTCTTTCATGGTAAGATAGCTGTTGCC
The DNA here is from genome assembly GCA_002118135.1 of Trebouxia sp. TZW2008. Lineage (NCBI taxonomy): Eukaryota > Viridiplantae > Chlorophyta > Trebouxiophyceae > Trebouxiales > Trebouxiaceae > Trebouxia > Trebouxia sp. TZW2008. The sequence continues at coordinate 63,228 of BDIU01000140.1, forward strand.
ATGCATGCTCCTGGATGTGCTCTGTGGTCACATATCACCACTGCTACATATGCAACCGCTGTACCTACCCAATGATGTGGTGCAGCTGTGAGGTTTGTTCTCAGCGACATCTTCAGCAGTTCAAGGGCTGAAGAAAGGCAGAAGCTGCTTCATGTGAGTCACGATAAGAATCATAACCACACATTCCAGCACATGTGCTAGGCGTGTGTGGCTCAAATCCTGTCTTGCCAGGCAGGCTTCTTCGGATCGTCTTTGTAGGGACGTCTGATATTCAACCTCGTGTGATTGCAAACATAGTTCTGTGGGTACTGGAATACCCTTCAGCTAATTCCGTGCTTGCCTCCTCTGGCATGCTGCTGAAGACACTGTTGCACAGAAACGCGATCTTGCGCTTTGGAAGGCCCCACTTGTTTACGCAAGACATAATCAAGCAGTGTCTGATACGACGCAACAGTCATGAACTTTGGCCACTGCCCTGCTTGCAGGAAGGAGCAGGGCATGCAGTCTTGTCAGCGTATGTGGAAATTATTTTTGACAACACAGACAACCGCTTCCCGGTAAGACTCTTGACAGAACACTGCTTTGCCTCCTTGTGCAAACAACAATTCAAGTACAGTAATCTCTCAATATGATGATTGCATTGGTTACCAAGAAAAGTGTCTGTACATCAAATTGACCTACTCAGAAGTACCACTGCAGTCAGAGTGCAGTGCTTGGTTCCAAGTTGCATTGTCCTTACATCGAGAAAGTCCTTGTATCAAGTGTCCTTATATCGAGAAATTACTGTATAGGAGATGATTGGTTTGGAAAAGTGAAAATTGAGGCTAAAGGCTAAAAGTATTTCACCAATTGCAAGCACTTGGCTTGTAAGCTGTGCTGTCTTCTGCTCAGGTGGACAGGGAGGAAGTACGGCTGCGTAGAAGCATCGGCCTCAAAAAAGATGAATACCATTTGGACAAGAAACACATCACGTAGGTCTTCTTGCTGCCTTGATCCTCACAGCCATTGCAACTGTTGCACTTGTAGACGCTGCCAAAGAAGCCAGACAATGTTAGCTCTTTTTACTCCCAGCTCTGTAGCAACCCCCACAGCATCAGCGCCACCTGCACCTTCAGTCCAGAACACACTCAACAACAGTATCTGCCCAGCTTACAAGCTGCTGCTATATGGTCACAGATCTGATCATGCATCAAGGGTTTAAGGATATGAAATGATAGGCATGGTGGCAAGGGCTTGAGCTGCATCGCATTGAACTGGTTGTGGGTAGACATTTGAGGCTGCTTGCACTTTGTCTGCGCCTTACTGAATGGAAATGATACGGGTTTGCTTGATTGTGCTGGATGCTTTGGTGTGTTTGCAGGATTGCAGTTCCATGCACCTTTGTGTATGAGAATATACAAAGGTGAGTTTGCTAGATTCTGGTGAGACGTTTTGTTGTGGTTGTGCAGAAAGACAGAAGTGGTGAACATGCTTGAGACAGCTGGGTTCTCTCGGGCAAACCCATACTATGTTGTGCAACAGGGCAAGGTAAGTGCCATCATATACCCAGCTGCCCAATAGTGCTGCAATGACTCCGTAACAAAGGATTGCGAGCCCCTGAAGCAACTCAGGAACTGTTCATAGCTCAGCTTTGTGTTTTTGCCTGCAATCTTGGATGTATGCCAGGGTGCATTGCAATCAATGCAAGATGCGCTTGCAGTTGCAGGCATGTTTGGTCATACATAATGAGCACGCCTGTCTTGCTTGCCCTGAAACATTCTGTATTGCATGGACATGTCATCTTGTTGCCATTTGCGAGCACTTGAGGCAGGTGCATTGTATCACTGAGGTCATGTCAGCTTGCAGGTTAAGCCTGGCTCATCACTCGCTGTTTGCAAATCTTGGCGATAGCAACAATGAAGGGTCACTAGCATGTGGACATGCTGACTTTGCCTTGCTCATGACTTGGTCCCTGCAGATGATGGTTATGACAAAAATGAAGGATCAGGAGTGCCTGGACCTGCTGGTGGACAGTAGTAACGCCTCACTTATTTGCTCACTATGAGGCATCATGAGCGTCTGAATCTGCTGATCAAGCCACGCCTGTGTCTTTATGTCTGCAGATCATGACTATGACATTTCTAAAGGATCATGCGCGCCAGGACCTGCTGGTGGAAATTGGTCACGCCTCACTCATTTGCTTCCTACGAGGAACCATTAGCGTCTGAATCTGCTGATTAAGCCTTGCTTGTGACTTGCTGTCTGCAGAACATGGCCATGACAACAATGAAGGATCATGAGCGCCTGGACTCGCTGAAAGAAGTTGGTGGCACCTTACTAATGATGCTTTGCTCATGATCTGCTACTCTGGAACCTAACTCAGCTAGCTTTGCTCATGGTTTGCTGCCTGTAGATCATGGCCATGACAACAATGAAGGATCATGAGCGCCTGGACTTGCTGAAGGAAATAGGGGGCACCAAGGTGTACGAAGAGCGGCGTGAGGAGTCACTGAAGGTCATGACGGAGACAGACGGCCGCAGGAAAAGAATAGAAGAAGTGGTAAGCTACATTGCTGCAGCACAACTCACATGCTTTTGTAGCTAATGTTGTGTCTATTTGGCTGAGTCACACGGTTGTCATCAGTGAGAGGTCATTGGAAGTCATGAAGGTCATGAAGGAGACAGACAGAAGCAGGAAGAGAATTAAGGAAGTGGTGAATCACAGTGCTTGCCTACATCCACCTGCAACTTTGGCAATTTTGGTTCACTCCTGGCTTTGATGCACGAAATACATTTGAGGATGTAGCACAATGCCTCGAAGGAGGCAAAGCAGCCTGCATAAAACGTATGTTGGGGATACATTTAGCAAGAACTAACATGTTCTCGTCTTAAGGGCTGCTGTCAGAATGGGCGGTGATAGTGAAGGTGGCACAAGCAGAGGAGCGTTTGTCTGAGCTAGATGAGGAGCGTGAGTCACTGGACAACAAGCATATCGATGCAACTCATCATTTATAATGACGTCACCAAATTGGCCATAACTGTGCAACTATCATTGCGCAGGTTGCTCAGCTAGAGGAGCACTGGCCGAGCTGAATGAGGAGCGTGAGGAGTTGGCCAACTACCATATACATGAATGTGAGACAATTTCTGCTGTGACCAATCTGCTGTAACATAATTGCTCTCGACTGAACTGCTTGAAACAATTTGCTGTAATTGCGAAGGTGGCACAGCTAGAGGAGCGGTTGTCTGAGCTAGATGAGGAACGGGAGGAGCTGGCCAAGTACAGGCAAGTGGACAAGGAGCGCCGCAGCCTGGAGTACACCATCTATGACAAGGACCTGCATGACACCAGGACCAGCCTTGAAAGGGTAAGACACTGTCGCCTGAGCTTGTAACAATGATGACAGGACTTGCACAGCATCAGAGACACTGCATGGCAAGTGAGAATCATTGTGTTTCTGGCGCAATGAGCACATTCACAAGTGACAAGGATCTGCATGACACCAGGAGCAGCCTTGGAAGGGCGAGCTGCTAATGTTTGAGCCTATAACAACAAGGATCAGGAGCTGCATGACATGTGCACTTCTGAAATAAACACTGTAGGGTGGAGAAGCTGCGATTTGTTGTGTTGCTTGCTTGTGGATCATTTTGATCTGTGATAAGGACCTGCATGACTCCAAGGCCAGCCTTGAAAGGGTGAATTGCTGTTTGCTGCGGTTCTAGGAAGCATGACCAGGGGGGCTTGACACCTGTCACGAATGAGAGCAAAGTAGCTGTGACCTGTTGTCGGCTGATTGATGGCCTTGACATAGTCAAAAGCATCCCACACCCAACATCCTTGCTGCCTATGCCTCCTTCCTCTGTAGACTGAAATCATGTGTCATGCAGTTGTTGTTTGGAGGCAGTGCTTTGCATTTAGCAGGGTCACAGAAGTTCACTAGGATAATCATGTCAATGATTATCATGTGTCATGCAGCTGGAGAGTGAGCGGCAGCAGGAAGCTGAAAAGGCTGCTAGGGTTCATGATGAGATGCGGGAGGCCCATGACCGCCTGAAGCGCCTTGACAAAGACCTCAAGCAGCTCACCACCCATCAGGTGTGTGCGCACCGTTCTTGTGGTGACTCGCCTGTTCGTTGCCGCTGTGAATACAGCCGGTCCTGTGTGTCTCAGGCAAAAGAATGTCTAGAAACATTACTCAATGCCAAAGTCAATGCATATGAGTGGGGCTGCGGCAGATTGTGACAGGATTGTTAGCATCTGTAGCTGCTGCTATTGCTGAAGCTGGTCTTGAGAGAGTTTTGTGCTGGTGATCTCCTTTGAAAATTTGACTGACCTAATCATGTTTGTGAATGCATGTATACCAGCCATGCTTGCTGCCCTTCCAGCGCACTGCAATCAAGCTGAAGGTCATTGTCAACATCATATTCTGCTGAGTCGATTTGATCTAATCATGTGCAATATGCCAAAGTTCATGTCCACTAACATGTTGACTTGTATTGATAAGACCATCATCTTTCTTGTATCATGTTAGTATCATGACCATACAGGCTAGCCTGAAGCGGAAATGGGAGGAAGTAGGGGAGGAGAAGACAGAGGCAATCAAGGTCCAAGTCAAGACAGACCTGGATGTGAAAGAGATGGAGGAATTGGCCAAAGCAGATGCTAAGACACAGGCAAAGGCCTTGACTTTGACAAGGCAACATTGTGCAGTATCCTGGCTAACGCCCTGTGAAGGTCATTGAATTGATCTGGGGCCAAGCCGTGAGCTTCTGTGTCGTCCACAGCCCACATGCGCTCAGGACACACATCAGCTTGCAGCCTAACCAGCATAGCCTTAAATTTCATGGATACAAAGAGGCTGTTGTTGTTGCTCAGACTCTGCACACTGCACAGCATGGGCATTTCAGCGCCTCAAGACTTGCTTGCAGCTGCCAGAGATAGTGAGCTGCAGTGGAGTGTAGAGTGTTACATCACATCATTAGGGAACAGATGTCCTGCCAGTGCCATGCATTCTGAGATGCCTTGACATGATGCTCGAAGCTGTGCAGTTTGTCACACGTCAGTTCGGTGCAGGCTCAGTGTCAGAAGGACTTGAAGGGTCTGAACAAGCAGGTGGAGAGCAAGCAGGCTAACTTGGGCACAGCACAGCAGGCACTGCAGCAGCAGCAGAAGACCGAGGCTGCCATGCATAAGAGGATCCAGGAGGCTGATCGACGCCTACAGGTCAGCAGTCCTTGATCACAGAAGGATCAGTAGCAACATACAGTGTCTCACATCAAGAGCACGGTGTTGCTGATTGCAAACCCTTCGTTCTCGCAGCAGTCCATTTGTGACCATAGCAATTTCAAGACTGGCATGGCCAGGAAAAGCGAAACATGTACTGACTTGCATGCTTCTGTCTTGGATCGCAGGCTTTGCACGGCAAGCAAGGCAAGAGGTGGGGCTCCAAGAAGGAACGTGATGAGTCGCTCAAGGCCGAGATCAGCCAGCTACAAGAGACAGTGCAGAAGCAGCAGGAGAATCAGACAGGCTTGCAAGAAGAAGTGGCACAGCTCAGCTCGGCATGCATGGACAAGTCCCAGGAGATTGGCAACCATAGGGCAGCCATTGAGGACCGTCAGGAGAGCCTGGCGCGTGCTGACAGGTGAGCCGTGGCGCACTGTCCCTCTGTCTTTGTGTACAGCTCAGCTCCGTATGCGTGGACAATCTCAGGAAAGACATGGCAGTGCCCCCCTGGCTGTGTCTACAGCTCAGCTCGCCATACATGGACAAGTCTCAGGAGGCTAGAGATCACAAAGCAGCCATCCAGAGCAGTCGAGACAGCCTTGCACATGCTGAGAAGTAAGGTACATAGCATTGTTCCCCTGTCTTTGTGCACAGCTCAGCTTGGCATGCATGGACAAGTCTCAGGACCCTTGGCAACCACAGGGCAACCATTGAGGACCGTCAAGAGAGCCTTGCACGTGCTGACAGGTCAGTCATGTACCACTGTCCCTCTGTCTTTGTGTATAGCTCAACTCTGCATGTGTGGACTATCTCAGAAAAGACATGGCAGTGCTATGCGAGAGCTCACGCCACACTCACAAAGCATCTGTGCTAGACTCTGCATGTCTTTGCCTAGTACTCAGAGAGGCACAGCACCTAGCACCTGTGCTAGAATGCATGAGTCATGCTAACATACAGCATCAGTTAGGCAGCAGCAGGTTTCACAGCAAGGCAGCGTTTGGCTTGTCGCTTGTCCCTCTGTTGATGCCAATGGTGAAGATGCATGCGAGCTTCATGCGTGTTTGCTTCATCTGTCTTTGCTTGCAAATGCTCTCAAGTCAATGGGAGGCAGTCAGTGTCTCCACCCAAAGCTTTCGGCATGAACTGGTATCATCATGTGTTTTGCATTGTTGGCAGTGGCCTTGATGCCGTGAACGCACAGTATGTCAAAGAGCAGTGTCACTCAAACAATTTACCGCTGTCAGCCTGCAACCTGCTGCTGCAGGGAGCGTAATGAGCTGAGAGAGCAGAGGAATCTCAAGCAAAATGAGAAGAAGCAGCTTTGGCAACAGGAAGACGATGTGCAGCGGTACGACAGTGTTACCATCTGCCATCCTATCTGATGCTCTGCCCACTGTTGTGTTTGTGATGCTATGTGTCATCCTGCCTTGCTGTGTCTCACCATCTGCCATGCTATCTGTTGGTCTGCCTGATTGTTGTTATTGTGATGCTACATGTCATCCTGCCTTGCTGTGTCCTGCTCTGCCCTGCCCTGCTGCAGCCGCCTTCAGCCCTGCCCTGCCCTGCCTCGCCTGGTCCTGCCCTGCCCTGCTGCATCCGCCGTCAGTCCTGCCCTGCCTTGCCCAGCCCTGCTCTGCCTTGCGTGGCCCTGCCTGCCCTTGCCTAGCCCTGCCCTGCCCTGCCCAGCCCTGGCCTGCCCGGCTCTATCCTGCACAGCCCTGTCCTGCACTGTTCTGCCTTGCCTGGCCCTGTCCAGCCCTGGCCTGCCCTGCCCGGCCCTGCACTGCCCTGCTGCAGCCACCATCAGTCATTGCTGCTGAGTCAGACAGCAGCCTTGCACTGCTGTTGCCCACGGTGGCTCTCATTGCCTTCTGGGAAGACTGTCACTTTCTTCTTCTCCTTGACCTTTTGAGTGGAAAATGCACATTTGCACCATGATGCCTTGAGCAAAAGACACTTCTTGTGCATCAATTGATAAACAAAGCCAGGTTCCTTCTCCTATTCCTCCTCCTGTTCCTCCTCTTTTTCTTTTATTTGTTTTTCATGCGGGGGAGTGGCATGCAGGCAAACCAGTGAGCTGAAGGCGGAGCTGCTGCAGAAGGAGAGGAGACTGGAGACTGCCATTGCCAGGGACATCAACAGAGGCCTGCAAGCCGTCAAGCATGTCACACAGACACACCAGATACAGTAAGCCACCACCGCTGCAAGCTTCTGCCTTGTGCACCAAAGTGACCCGCATTGCACACACACTCACTCACTCACTCACTCACTCACTCACCCACTCACCCACCCACCCACTCCCTCACCCACCCACTCAACCACTCACCCAGCCACTCATTGCCCTCACCCACACACATGCACTTACACACCCACTGATCAACTCACCCTCACTCACCAACTCCAGCATTCACTCACCCTTTCTCTCATGGGCTTGCTTGTTCAAGTGTTCAATCAGCTAACTGCATTATGGGGGCGTGCATGGGGCGTCACTGGAGCTGTTGAGCTGCAAACCAAGGCTGTATACAGCTTTGCAGGTCACCGCTGGCAATCAGCTGTTCCACATGGTGGTAGACAACAAGACCGTAGCTACCTAAGTAGTAAAAATCTTGAACCAGCTGAAGGCATTGCAGAGGTTTGCACGGGGTGTTGCCAGAGCTGTTGCACTGCAAGCCAAACCTGCACACAGCTGTGGAGGTGACTGCTGGCACAGTGTAGTAGACAATGTCACTGTGGCTACCCAGACAGCAGAAATCTTCCCTCAAGTGAGTGCATTGCAGAGGTGTGCACAGGGTGTTGCTGGAGCTGTTGAGCTGCAAGCCAACTCTGCACACAGCAGTGGAGGTGACCGCTGGCAATCAGCTATTTCACGTTGTACTAGACAATGACACTGCGGCTACCCAAGTGGTGGAAATTGCCAACCAGCTGAATGCATTGCAGAGGTGTGCACGGCGTATTACTGGAGCTGTTGAGCTGCAAGCCAAACCTGCACACAGCAGTAGAGGTGACCGCTGGCAATCAGCTGTTCCACATAGTGGTAGACAACGACACTGTGGCTACTCAGATAGTGGAAGTCTTGACGCAAAACAAGATGGGGCGTGCTACCTTCATGCCATTGAACCGTATCAACCCGGCTGATGTCAACTATCCAGACCACGGGCATGATGCCGTTCCGATGCTGAAGCTGCTGAAGTTCAATGCCAAGTTTGCACCAGCGATGAAGCAGGTTCGGCTGTCACCTTGATTGTTGGTTGAAGTTTGATGTAGATGTTCCGTCAGCCATGAAGCAGATTGCTCTGTCAACTTTGCTGGTGACGGTGTATGCTGATGCGTAGCTGTTGGGCATGACCCTTTCTCTCTGATCCTGGTGCTCAGTGCCGCATGGAGTACATCAACATGCCGCAAAGGCTCTTACCTGCAGTTTTCGCGTGTAGGTGCATCTGCATACTGTGCGTTGCGACAGGTCTACAGCACAATCTGATCAGCTCATCGTCTGAGTTGTATTGTGTCTCACAGGTGTTTGGGAAGACAATGATGTGCAAAGATGTAGATGTGGCTAACAGGATTGCCCATAGAGATAACCTGGATGGCATCACCATGGAGGGTACCCAGGTCAGCAAAAAGGGGGTCTACAAGGGTGGGTTCCATGATGTCAGCAGGTCAGCTTTTCAGACCAAGAAGAGAAAATTGGTTGACATGCTTTAGCCAGCCAATGAGGATGATTGCAGGCACATGCTGTGCGGCACCATGTCTGCAAGAGATTGTCTCCATGATGTCACTAAATCAGCATCTCAGACAGAACAAGGAGGCACCACCTCATGAAAAGAGAAATGAGAATGTTCTGCACAGGAAGCCCGTGCCGCGTGCTTGAGCCAGCCAACAAGGCTGATCAGAAGCATACGCTGGGCTGCGCTATGCATGCATTACACAATCTGATGTTTGATGCATGATCTGATGCATGCCATGCGTCCTTGTAAGATATACTGCAAAGCCGTGATTGCTGGCAGGTGCATGCTTGCGCTGCTCACAGTTGATGCAAGAAAGTCAACTACTTTTGGGGGATTTGCTTTGGACATGTATCAAGTTGTCTACATGGGCGCACTCCAAGCTTGCAGCTGAGAGCAAACATGCCTAGCAGAGTGAGTTCAGCATTTGCCAATGCTAAAACTCAAAAAAAATGTGAGAGATGATACACGGCTCCTGAGAATTATGGTCCAGGTCAAGACTGGATGTGGTGAACAGCGACAAGGACTTGCAGCAGCAAGTGGACAATGTCCCTCCATCAACACTGCTGCCAGAAGCAAGCATATGTAGCTGAGTATCTATGGAACATAACGCAGGTCAAGACTGGATTTGGTGAAGAGCATCAAAGACTTGCAGCAGCAAGTGGACAAGGCCAATGAAGGCAAGAACAAGCGGTATTCCCGGCTACAGCAAGTCAAGAATGACCTGTTCACTACTGAACCAGAGCTGCAACAACACAAATGTGCAGCAGCAATTGATGCGTGCGCGGCATTGCATTCACTGTGCTGCGTGCAGCACTCATATCTGAGAATTTTCAAAACGGTTTGCAGGTCGAGATTGGATCTAGTGAAGAGCATCAAGGACTTGCAGCAGCAAGTGGACAAGGCCAATGCAGGCAAGGACAAGCGGGATTCCCAGCTACAGCAAGTGGAGAATGACCTGAACACTATTGAGACAGCGCTGCAGCATCTGGACCCCAAGCAGAAGTATATGAGGTACGGCATGTGCCTTGCTGTGGCTTTGAAGTTCCTGTAAGGCTTGTTGGCACTCAGTCCTGCATCCACTTTGCTGGGAGCTTGTCCACTTTTGATTGTCAGGTCTCTTGAACCGCTGCATTTCCAAGTTTTATTCGCGGAGTCTATAAGCTGCAACCAACACGTCGATGGCACGACCTCTTGTGACCTGAGTGCATGTCAAACTGCAAAATTAGCCAGTCCAAGAAGAAGGCCTTTGCCTGCAGGGATGGCATGGCACAACTGCAGTTGGAGCTGGACAGCTTGACGCAGCAGGAGGGAAGCCTGCGCAAGCAGTTGGACTAGAAGGAGACACGGATGCAGTTAGACTACTAACAACACTTCAATAACAGCAGCATCACAGTGCCATCTTCCTTGCAGGAATGGCGTGGCACAGCTGCAGTTGGAGCTGGACAGCTTGGTGCAGCAAGAGCGCATCCTGTGCAAGCAGCTGGACTAGAAGCAGCCACAGATGCAGTCAGACTACTCACAACACTTCAATACCAGCAGCATCAGAGTGCCATCTTCCTTGCAGGAATGGCGTGGCACAGCTGCAGTTGGAGCTGGGCAGCTTGGTGCAGCAGAAGGGCAGCCCCAACAAGCAGCCACACTTTGATTCGCCATGATGACCGTTGGCTTATGCATGCAGGCGTGGCACGGCACAGCTGTAGCTAAAGCTTGACAGCTTGATGCAGCAAGAAGGCAGCCTGCGTGAGCAGCTGGACTAGAACAAGATGCAGCCACTGGCTCTGGATCAGACTCACCTCAGTACTTCAATGCCTTGAACACCTTATGCTTGCAAAGAGTTGATCAATCGTGTAACACCTTGCATGCAGGGATGGCATGGCACAGCTGCACTTGGAGCTGGACAGCTTGGTGCAGCAAGAGGGGAGCTTGTGCAAGCAGCTGTACCAGAGGGAGAGTCAACACAGTCAGATTGCTAACAACACTTCAATCACCATGTCATGAGAGTGCTATTTTCCTTGCAGGGATGGCATGGCACAGCTGCAGTTGGAGCTGGACAGCTTAGTACAGCAGGAGGGTAGCTTGCGTAAACAGCTAGACCAGAAGGAGCAGCGGTTGCAGGCACTAGATGACAACCTGCAACAGCTCAAGCAAAGCATCCAGGACAAGCGGGCTGAGCTGGGTAGCGAGCTGCACCACCACTTGTCGGCTCAGGAGAGACAGGAGCTTGAAGATTTGACTCCACGTTTGAAGCAGATGCAGGTTAGCCGCTGAAAATGCCCATCTGTTTGCTGGGTTATCTCTGCATGAATGCATACAGTCCTGCCAATCAATGTTCTCGGAAGCATGGTAAGCAAGCCCAAGGATGTATCGCTGAATTCATGCATCACAAGCAAGTAACAGCTGTGCCAGCTTCCAAAGCTCTTTCAGTTCTGCACACTCGCTGAACTGCTCAGGAGAGGCAGGAGATTGGGGACCTCACCTCCGGCCTCAGGTAGATGTAGGTCAGCTATGCTGGCTGGACAAGTCTCATTGGGCAGCTCATCTTTGCATGCATGGTGTTGGAGTATATCTAGGACTGGCACGAGCTGGCAGGGCCCCACTCCCTGACTCAAGTAGATGCAGTTTAGATGTCCAGCTCCAAATGCTGTTCCTGCACCCATGTGTTTGTATCGTCACCTATGTGTTTGCCTGCCTGCCTGCCCGTGTGCTGTAACAGGATGAGCTGGCACGGCCTCACTCCCTGTATCAAGCATGTGCAGTTCAGATGTCCGGCTGCAAGTGCTGTGCCCGCACCCATTTGTGTGCATAGTAACTGCATGCCTGCCTGTTTGCCTGTAAACAGCCCTTGTCACTGTGTGCAGCTTGTGAAGCTGACTGCAAGCCGAATGCAGAGGAGGAGAAGGTGACAGAGCTGGCGGACCTTCTCAACAGCAACCTGCAAACATTGTCAGCACGCCCTCCTTGTGTTGCAGGATGAGCTAGTCAATCTGACAGCAAGTTGCATGGAAGAGGAGGCAAAGATAGCTGAACATCAACCTGCAAACATTGTCAGCATACCCTCCTTGTATTGCAGGATGAGCTTGTGAAGCTGACTGCAAGCCGTATGGAAGAGGAGGCAAAGGTGACAGAGCTGGAAGACCTTCTCAACAGCAACCTGCTGAAGCGGCAAGAAGAGCTGACTAAGCGCTTGCAGAAGGCTGATGTGGATGCAGACAGGCACAGCAGACTCTCTTTATAACAGTGGCTTGATAACCGAGTACTTTGTGTTACCTGTTTTCATTTGTCTTGCTGCACAGGTTTCAGAAAGCTCTGCTGTCCCTTGTTGTCTGAAATGATTGCTCTGCAACGTGTCTGTTCTGTATTTGTACAAGGTCAGCGCCTACTGCCACTCGTTGCACTCATATAATGTGGTCTCCACGCACTGTAGCACTGCAGTCAGAATGAAGTGATTCCGTTGTCCATGCCATGCGGATGTCCATACTTTGAGCATCCTCATGGGGAGAAAATGTTACTGTGCCAGTCTGAACAGTGGTTATTGCTGGTCGATTGATGCCGCCATGCCTTTGTATAAACCAAGTGTACAAGACTCCTGCTGCGTATAGGCAGAGGCTAGAAGCAAGGAGGCAGGAAGAACAGGCAGCTATGGCATCAGTGCAGGAGCTGACAAAGAAGGAGAGGGAAGTTGAGGGGCAGCTGGAGGAAGCCAGCAAGCAGCTGAAGGAGCTCAAAGAGGAAGCTGATAACCTCAGGGACACAGAGACTGCTGAAGCTCAGCACGTCCAGGTAGACAGAACACATCATAGCAATATTTGGGACACGTTCAGGCATAAGTCTGGCACAAGGTCTTACCAGATCAGCTTGCCTGGGTATTGCGGTAAGGTAACATTGTGGTTCACATCATGAAATGCTTCTCTTTGGGCCTCGCTAGTTATGAAAGCTTTAGGCACGAGTAGAGAGAATGCTGTGACCAGCATATTCAGGTACAAAGATACTTTGATGCTGCTTCAGCCCATGTGGTGCTTCAGGATGAGGAGTGGGCGCTTCAGACGCTGATGAGTAAGCGCAGCGCCCTGCAAGGCAAGCGGGCAGAGCTGGAGGAGAAGATCAAGGAACTGGGCAGCCTGCCAGCTGAAGCCTTTGAGAAGTACCAGAAATGCAGCCATCAGAAGCTGTGCAAGCTATTGAAGAAGCATGGCACTGATAGCCCATGCGGTGTTGTAGGATGAGGAGAAGGCGCTTGAGACGCTGATGAGTAAGCGCAGCGCCTTGCAAGGCAAGCGGACAGAGCTGGAGAAGAAGATCAAGGAGCTGGGCAGCCTGCCAGCTGAAGCCTTTGAGAAGTACCAGGATCACAGCCAGCAGGAGCTGCACAAGCTGCTGCAGAAAGCCAACACCCAACTCAAGAAGTTCAGGTGACTTCACACCTCCAGCATTGCTCAACAAGACTTTGAGCTTTCTGTTTGGGGGGGCACAGGCTGCTGCAGAAAGCCGATGCCCAACTCAAGAAGTTCAGGTGATCTTCTGTGCAGTGAGTCTGGCGTTGTTGAGTGCAGTTCCAACCGCCACACAACGCCCAAGTCAGGAAAGTCCGCAATGTACTGCATCTAGATGGCACAGGCCGTTTGCAAAGGGCCTGTGAGGTAGTCATTTGCTGTGTAGCAAAAGCTGCTGCAGGAAGCCAACACCACCTCTACAATCTGGTAACGTTATGTGCCCAGATGAATGAGTGCATTGCAAGGGTCTCTGAGAGTTAGTGCACCCTTGCGCAGCAGACAAGAAGTAGACGTGCTCAGTGATGAGCATATGATTTCATGTAGCCATGTGAATAAGAAGGCTTTGGAGTAGTGCATCAACTTCACAGAGCAGCAAACAGAGCTAAGACTCATTCTCTCATAGATGTCATAAGCTTGTGATGGCATGCTGTCATGTGAAAAAGAAGGCATTGGATCAGTACAGCAACTTTGCAGAGCAGTAAAGGGAGCTGAAACTTGTTCTCTTATAAACGTCTTAGCTTGTGGTGGCGTGCAGTCATGTGAACAAGAAGGCCTTGAATCAGTGGACCAACTTCACAGAGCAATTGAAATAGCCTAGAGATTGCTCGCACATTGACCTTGTAACCTTGTCGTGACATGCAGTCATGTAAGTAAGAAGGCACCAGATGATTTATTCAGACCTTTCTCAAATGGGCCTGCTGAGTAGCGCAACATGTGCTGGCATGCAGACACCTGAGCATGGAGGTGTTAGATCAGTACCGACTCATGACCACCTTGACAGCACATTGAGCAGAGCCGCAAGGGGTAATTACTTTGTCACTATAATGTTGTGGTGGCGTGCAGTCATGTGAACAAGAAGGCGTTGGATCAGTACACCAACTTCACAGAGCAGAGGGAGGAGTTGTCACGGCGCCAGACTGAGAATGGGAGGGGTGAGGACAAGATCAAGCAGTTGATACAGACCCTGGACATGCGCAAGGATGAGGCCATTGAGCGAACATTCAAAGCAAGTGCTTCTGCTGTCATCACTGCCAATGTGGCCAGTCTGGAGCTGTTGACTAGAGAGGTTTCCTTAACATCTCAGATCATCACAATCATTTCGTTCTTCTCATTTATGCTAAACATGTGCCTGACAGGCCCAGCAAGGTACACATTGGAGCAATTGACTGTCTCCAACCAATTCGGTCCTGTGCTATCCTCGCCCATTTGTCTTGAGCATGAAAGGAGGCGAGGTCCTTGTAAATCATCATATTATGATGGTGACTGTCACAACTCAACATGGCACATTACCCCATCCTATATGCTGCTGCAGCAAGTGGCCAAGAGTTTCAGGGATTTTTGGTGAGCTTGCGCCAGGTGGGCCAGCAGAATTAGTCATGCAGAAACTCCTCAGGCCGGACCCTCAAGAGGGCCCTTAAGGAGACAAAGAGGCTGAATTTGTAAGCATGACATGGGTTCATTGTCTCATGTCAGCATGTTGGAGTATCGCTCCATGCTGTGTGTTGCTGCAGCAAGTGGCCAAGAACTAAGGGGAGATCTTTGGTGAGCTTGCGCCTGGGAGCAAGGGGAGGAATTTCTCCAAATAGGCCAGTTTTCCCAGACACAAAAGTTGAGACACATAAAGCAGGTCCGCAAAAACGTTTGCATGTTGCTGCAGCAAGTGGCCAAGAACTTCAGGGAGATCTTTGGTGAGCTTGCACCTGGGGGCCGAGGGGAATTAGTCATGCAGAAGCGCCTCAGGCCGGACCCACAAGAGCAGGAAGACCCTGAAGAAGATGAAGAGGGTGAACCTCCCAACAAAGCAGATGCGATGGAACGTTATGCTGGGGTCAAAGTCAAGGTCGCTAAGCTCTGCCTCATGCATTGCATCTGTTCAATCTTGCCACAGATTACAATAATAGAAGGTCTTGATCAAGGATCCTGAAGAAGATGAAGAGGGTGGACCTGATAGCAAAGCCAATGCCATGGACTTCTATGCTGGGCTCAAAGTCAAGATTGCCAATCTGTCAAGCTTTGTGTCTGGTTGTTTTTGCCCAATGAGAGTGTATCTCGTTCTGGCTGCACAAGCAGGAGTGCGACGTAGCAGCATGCTCAGGGTCACATTGTTGTTGCAATCCTGCTTGCTCAATGGCTTGTTATGGCGTCTTTTAGGGCTGTGAGGACAGCAGCTTGGTCCAACCTTTTGCACAACTTTAAATTTTGCATTGGTGTACATTGCATTGCGCCTGTAACCACTCAGTCACAGAACCAGCATGTAGTTGTTGATGATGATGATCATGTTCATGATGATGCATAGGTTTCATTTGGCGGTGGTGAAACCATGGCAATGAAGCAGCTTTCAGGGGGTCAGAAAACTGTCGTGGCTCTGGCCCTCATCTTTGCCATCCAGAGATGTGATCCTGCCCCATTCTATCTTTTTGATGAAATAGACGCTGCCTTGGATCCACAGGTACGTTATATTATCTGAATCTTTTGGTTTGTGAACAGATTGTGCCACATTCCATCTTTTCAGGGACATGATCATGTGCAGCCTGAGCACCTCTCAAAGTGCTGCAGCCAGCTGTTAGACAGCTAATGAATGTTTTCTTGATCTCAGTCTGTTTGTCTTTTGGTGTTACAAACAAGGGGTTCAAGCTGGTTGATCAGCTGACACCACCATACAACTTTTTGTCACTTGAACATTTTGTCAATGGTGATGATTCAGCTGTGCATCGAAGCAAACAGCGTCAGGTGACATTGCATTCCTTGACCAGCGTGATGCAGCACCTTCAAAGCTCAGACATGCATGTGCGTCCTCTTGTACGTTCGTATGTTCATGATCTGGTGCTCCGCTTGCCCAAGATCAAAGGATGTTCAAACCGCGCAATTCAGTGATGACAATGACACTTCTCCCTTGCTATGCCTGATGGTCAGAATGCTGTGTGCATGAACTCGCAAATTCCTACCTCAAATACTGCTCCATGACATCTAATTTCATTTCATCTTACTTTATGCCTTGTATTGCATTCCCCTGTTGCATTTGCCTTGTGTCACTGAACATTGGCTGTTGTACAGTACCGAACCACAGTAGCCAAGATGCTGGCCAAGCAAGCAAATGACCCGCGCAACCCAGCGCAATTCATCATCACCACCTTTCACCCTCAAATCATACATGAGACCGACAAGGTGTATGGTGTGTCGCATCAAAACAGGATATCCAGGTATGCTTGAGCGAGTCAACATGAAGAGTATTGGCAGCATGACTCAAAGCAGGCACAGTACAGCTTTCTGCATTGTTGTATGCAATGCATACACGACTCACATCAGATAAACTGACTGCAAGCCTGTGTACATCTGTTTGATTGTTATGCTGCTACTTGCCTTCCCTTGAATCATTTCCGGTGTTGAAAGTTTTAGAATTGCCAGAAGTGTGCAGTACCTTGGCAATCCACTCTGCTGTAGAATACAGAAAGATCACACGAGCACAGATCTGTTTTGGCTGTCAAACCATAAATCTCAATCTGTGGGGTTCCACAGACATGATAAAGCTATGCTGAGCACAGCATGAGCTGCGTGCAATAAACCCATGCTTACTTTTCTATTTGATTGGCATGCAGAATTGACGTCGTGACGAAAGAAGATGCCCTGGACTTCTTGCAAAGTGAAGAGAACAGGCAGAAAGCCAATGAGTGACAGCAAACAGGCAGGCAATGAATGAATGACAGCAATCAGGCAGCCGGCCAATGGATGATAGCGTTCAGGAAGATCACACACATGGAAAAGATGACGCATGCTGCTTGCTTGCCCATTTCAATGAAATATCACGTTCTAGTGCCATCTGTCAGTTCCTAGCATTATATTCAATCAGCAAATGTATTGCAGCTTTGTGGCAAAAGACAACTTCACAAGGTAAACATTGTATCTTGTGAGCAACACCACCTTACACTCTGCATGTCTGCAACTACCCAGATTCATGTTCATCATTAAACAGAAGCGAGACATCCTAACGGCACTAACAGTTCATATGTTACAAGAGGCTCATGCATTTGGCACTGCAAGCACTGTACTGTCAAGCCCAAATGCTGTAGCCTGACTCGGCATCTCAAACTCCTCAAGACTCCATGACAGTAATTCGCTTCTTTGGCTTCTCCACCGGTATCCTCAACTTCTGCTTTGCAGGCTTTTCTTCTGCCTGCACCTTCTTCTTGGACACCATTTCCTGCTCGATAGCCATAGGCTGTGCTTCAGCCTCTGCTTGTGCCTGCTGTTCTTTGTGTAATCGCGCAACAGGCGCCTCGATGAGGTCGATGCCTGTCTCCAGCTCTTTCTGGTCTGCCTTGTTCTGTTGCTTGGCTGCTCGCTTCATGCGCGCCTCATGGAACCTATCCTGACGGGCTGTGCGCACCTGCAAACGCAGAAGCATGTGTCAAACACATGCCTCATGGGAACAGGTTTTCCAGATACCTACCCATCAGTCAGGAACAAAAAAAAAAGAAAAGTCTACGCCGTTAGGCGACATAACGGGAGCCTCTGTCTAAAGAGGCAGCCCATCAGTCACAGCAGTACGATCAAGCAAGGTCAAAGCACTTCCAAGGGTACGTGTAGTCACAGAGACATGCGTCAGGCAAATGCTGCATGGGTATGGCAGGTTTAGGCGGTGATGGTATGCCACCCGCAGTTGCACTTTAAGGCAGCTGTCTTTTGTGGTCCAAGCCGCCTGGTGTGACTTGTGCAGATCAGTCACAGATGGCAGAATGATGCAAGAGCAGGCCTGAGCCAACGTGTGTGTGTGCTTGTACCTGTGATGTGTGCGTGGTGTGATGAGACTATATGTATGCAAGACAAGACGAGACGAGACAAGACAAGACAAGACATGAAACGAAAAGAGAACAATGCCATCAGACAGGAGCGTATGTAGGCGGAAGCAGTTAGGAAAGTGCAATCAGTAGTACCTCCTCAATCTTCTGCATGGCCTTGACAGACTTGTGCACCAGCTCTCTGTTGTACTTCACTGGCCTATTTCGCTGCCTTTCCATCTCAAACGTTGTGTCCTGCATCGTAACGCACGCTATTCAGCACCAGCACCAAAAGCAGCACATCATGCACCCAGAGGCAAGGACAATGGCGCATGCTAGTCAACATCGGCACGAGAGACAGCATATCAAGTACTCAATGATGGCGCATGCTATTTAGCATCAGCACAAGAGACAGCACATCACGCTTTGAGGGGAGAGGGTGGTGGTTTGTGCTACTACGCATCAGCAAGAACAACAGCACATCAACCACTCAGACGGAAGGACACCAAAACAGCGTGCGTGTCTGACCTCAGCCAACTCCTTGCCAGCTAGCTTCCTGTATGCCTTTGTCCACTTAACCTTGCGTGGATTCCTCTTCATTTTGAAGTTCTTGTGGCACTTGCTACGACAGAAGTTGAACACCTACAGAAACAGGTGTAAAATGCTTGGCTAGACTGTCGTGCAGTGTCAGTGCTGCACCTGCTGAAGCAAACGAAAGCTTACCGATGCATCATTGCGGACAAAGCTGATACCATGGCCGGGGTATATTGTGCTAGAGCAGAACCAGCACTTCTCCAAACGCATGCCGGTCCGCTATGTGTCAAGCTTGGCTGGGCCTGTGTGTGTGCCGCACTTTGATCGATTTACACCGAGATGTCGGCTAAGTTGAGCGGCTAGCTCTGTCACAAAGGCAGTGCACAATCTAGACCGCAGCCGTGCGTGACAAAGGCGCTCTTGGCTTGACAGTGGCGCTTGCAACGGAAGCTGACTCCCTGAAGCAAGTGTGCAGGCGGCCAGGTGAATCACGTGCGTCCAACTTGCCCGTTTAAGCTGTGCAAGTCGGCACTGATTGCCTTGCATGGACGCGCTGGAGCTACCACCCGGCTCTGATCGCCTTGCAATGTGATCTCATTAGTGCCGGAGGCGAATCACTGCACCGCGCTGCGCGCCAAGACCGCGTAAGGGCGGTGTGCAACAGACCTGACGACCATGACTTTCAAAGGTCTTGTTCCGGAGGACTCTGAGGAGTTTCGGTCGGTCAATTTCTGGGACGGTTTCTTCAAGAAGCGCAATCAAAAAGCCTTCGAGTGGTACGGGGAATGGCAGCAGCTGCAGCCGCTCGTGTGGGGCGTCTGCTCCAAACCTAACAAGCAAATCTTAATGCTGGGTTGCGGCAATTCCGACCTCTCGGCCAGAATGTACGTTTGATAAACGCAACATACCTATGCATTCAAGCTGCGTATCATTGCTGAATGGAGGACGCGATCTGAGCGGTAACACCTGCGACAGGTACGATGCTGGCTGTCGTGCGATCACCAATATCGACTTCAGCAAGGTCTGCATCAAGGAGATGCTGATGAAGAATCTGCGCAAGCGGCCTCAGATGAGATGGATGGTCATGGACATGACACAGCTCACAGTGAGTTCATTCCCAGGTCACACACCTTGTTGTATATGCAAAGAGCTTGTGGCTTGTGAATGCACTTATGTAGATGTATATGACTGTCAGCAGCACATTGTTTGCTCTTGCAGCTCACATCACTTGTGTTCACCAACATTTCTGTCATACAACATTGAGCAATGCCACATCATACAAGGCCTTGGCACAGTTTCAGTTCAGCGCAAGCCATTCACAATGCAAATCTTGCTCACCCCATACTACCTCGTCACCACCCCTCGACCACATGTGGCAAGCCGAATCTTCCAAGCCTCTCCTCACTATGCAGAGGTTCAATTGTTGCGGACATCATGTTGCACCTATCCTAGCATGTAGAACCTATTGTTCATGTCACCCACATTACCTTGCAAACATCAGCTCTTACTTCAATTGCTTGTGCAGTTCAAGGCTGGAAATTTCCATGTGGCGATTGACAAGGGAGCTCTGGATGCATTGATGGGAGAAGACACACAGGCTGCAGACACTGCTGGCAGCAAGCTGTTGACAGAGGTGCAGCGTGTTCTGGATCCTGTTGACGGCTGCTACATCTGTGTGACTCTGGCTCAGACACATGTTCTAAGTAAGCCGCTGTTTCACCTCTGACTGTTGATGTGTGCCGCAAAGTGGCTGACTTTGTTATAACACGTTCTGAGCAGCTGCAGGACCCATTCCATAGTCTTGTCAAATGCTTCATGTTGCAATGGCAACAGTCCATGGCAGATGATTTAGGATGTAATACTATGCAACAAAGCTTTCGGCTGTATGAAGCGCATAATGTTTTTTATGTATATGCCATTGCTTGCCATCACAGACAACTGCTCAACAGCAATGAGTTGACCACCACATGCTATGAATACAAAGTGACAGGGCATGCGTGTATGCGACACATATCTAGCCTATATTTGCTGACTGACAGATGTTTTGCATCAAATCTTTTTG
Organism: Trebouxia sp. TZW2008; assembly: GCA_002118135.1. Lineage (NCBI taxonomy): Eukaryota > Viridiplantae > Chlorophyta > Trebouxiophyceae > Trebouxiales > Trebouxiaceae > Trebouxia > Trebouxia sp. TZW2008. The sequence continues at coordinate 84,020 of BDIU01000140.1, forward strand.
TATCTGGTGCAGCCAAGCTGTTGTCATCCTTTGGGTCAGGCTGGTCGATCTCCATTGACAGAGTCCCTCCATCGCCTGACATGGCCAAATCTCCCTTGCAACCCCTCCTTGTAACAGTCTCACGCCACCACGACCAGCAGCAGCAGCAGCAGCAGCGTGAAGAAGAAGATGGGCAGATTGAAGATGTGGAGGAGCATTTGGAGGGAAATGCTGGAAGGAAAAGCAATTCTGGCACTGCTGCAAAGGCACCTCAAGTGCAGCTGACGTTTGGAAAAGATCCCAGGGCAGTCAATGCTGAGCAGCTGGATGATGTTCTTCAGGTGGAACTCTGGTCCAGAATTGCAAATTTGACAGTAACAATAACCTTGCGCAAGTATAAAGCCTGTTTTTTCTTTTTGAAATGCCCCAATATTTTTTCTGTAGCTTTTTTCCCTGTGGCTGCCTCCGCAGCTCTGCATTTCTGCAGCTCTATAGCTTTGTACCGCTATTGTGTCAACTTTGCTGACTTGCGCTTGCATCTCTGATCCTGCACTGTGGACATAAGGTGCCAGTTCAAATTCCATCTGGACACTGTGATTTGCTAGTCGTCGCACATGTTGTTGCCACTGCAAGCAGATGAGGTGTTGAAGTGCTCTGTGTGCCAATAGACATCCAGTCGTCAATCACCACATACAGCGCATTCACATGTCAGCATGCTTGCAGCAGTTTCAGCATATGCAGCAACTTGCAGCCTGTTGCAATCACATGCTTCCAGACAGCTGAAGTCACATGCTTGAGAGGTGGGGATGATATTTGCATGAAAGTCTCATAGGCTGTTGGCATGTTGAGGGCCTGCTGCTGTTGCGTGCTAGATCATTTGCCACAGCTCTTGCCAGTTGTTGAGCACTGGGGGCGCTGTGGCTTGCAAACAATTGCATATGTTTGGGCTACTGCAAGCAAATGAGATGTCAAAGGGCTCTGTGAGGTAGACAGACACTCAACTGTCAATCAGCTCATGAAGCACTTTTGCACCTCAGCGTGCTTGAAGCAGTTTTCAGCACATGCAGCAGCTCGCAGACAGCTGTAGTCACATGCTTCAGACACAGCAAAGACGCTTGCATGAACATATAATACCCTCTTGGCATGTCATAGGCCTGCTGCTGCTGCTGCGTGCCATCATTTAGCGCTCTTCCTTTTCACGTGTCTCAAAACTAGAGAGCGCTGTAATTTGCGATGTATTGCACATGTTGGGGCTGCTACTCGCAGATGAGGCGTGGGAGTGTTACTGTGCAGACAAGACACTTGATTGTCAGTCAGCACATCAAGCACTCGTACACGTCAGCATGCTTGCTGCAGTTTCAGCACATGCAGCAACTCACAGACAGCTGTAGTCACATGCTTCAGAGACAGCAAAGACGCTTGCATGAAAATATAGCCCCCTCTTGGCATGTCAAAATGTCTGCTGCTGTTGCCTGTTATGCCCCAGCAAGACCCCTGTCTTTGACTTTGCTTTGGTCTGATTTGCTTCAAGGCTTTGCCTGCAGTCAATCTTTACATGCAACTGATAGGGAACTGATAGGGAACTGACAGGGAACTGATAGGGAACTGACAGGGAACTGACATGCAACCTTGAGATGCAGATGTTAGGGTGAGCATCATTTGTTACAGATGCCAACTTGCCGCACAGTAATCCCTGATTACTGTGACCTTGATTCTCAGCTGCAAGCGGACTTCATAGATTTCATTCATGATGCGTGCTAGACAGGCTCAGCAGGCCAAGCTAGGTACGTACTGGAGCCATCAACTGTCTCCAATCAGTTTGATCCTGTGCTAGCCTGAACCACTTTGTTTTGGACATGAAGGGAAGAGAGGTCCTTGTATACAATTGGAAATGCTGTTTAGTAAGTCCTGATTGTCCAGCCAGTGTTGTCTACTTCATGCCAGCTGAAACCATTTTGCACTCAACCTCAAACCTCTGCATGCTGAGACCTTGGCAATATTAGGTGGACTACTTGTAGTGTACATTGATTGATTGGAGACAGTTGGTTGCTCCAGTGCGTACCTAGATGGGCCTGCTGAGCCTGTCTAGCACACATTTAAAACGAATGAAATGAATGAACAGTGATTGTAGCGTCCAGAATTGCATGTCAAGAGTGCAGCATGGCAAAATGGATCATCTGTAGTGAACTTTGACCTGAGCACACTTGCTTGCATGCCTGTTGCTAGGAAGTAGAGCGTGAGTGTGGACTCAGGGCATCTGGCAGCAATACACAACCCTTCCATACATATTCTGTGTCATGACATGCGGTTGCCACTGTGTGGGGTATGCAATCAGCCTTGTTGGCTGGCTACAGCATGTGAAAATATGTCCTCTAGGTGGTAGAGCAAGAGAACGGACTTAGGACCTCTGGAGGCAGAATATCAGAGCCCTTACATGAGCCCCAAAACGGCCCCTTGACCCCCCGCCCTGCGGCCAATGGTCCTGCTGTCAACAGCCCTGCCTCTGCTGCCAACAGCCCTGCCCCTGCCCAGTTTAACATCCTGGAGCCTGGCAGGCGCTCTTTCGTTCCTCTGCCTCGCTCTCAAGCTGGTAGCACTGATGGTCAGACATCAGATTCCTCCTCCATTGATGGGAATGTGGCTGGCAGGCATACAGCTAGGTTTACTGCAGCGGTGCTGGATATGGACAAAGCAGCCGCCAAAAGAGCAGTGCGTGACTGCGCAGTGTTCATTGTCCCTCAGGTATGGATGCTATCCATGCTACAGTGCACGACCTTAACTGGAGGATTGGAACCAGTATGTGCTTGCCCCAATAATTGATTGATCAATGCTTACTCCATGACGACCATTGTGCAGGTTGCTCTTAATCACCATCGCCGTCTAAATTCCATGCAACTAGAGCGCAAAGCGGCATGGCACAACTTGCTGCATGTTTGTCTTCAGATCGCTTTAGCTTGACATGCTTACATCCCACGCCCAGAGTGTGTTTGCGTCATTGCTCAGAGGGCAGTGTTGGCTGCCGGGCAAGGTGGCTATTCATCTTGAAGCAATTGAGGGGGTTCAGCAGAGAGATTCGTCATAGTGTCACTCGATGGAGGTCGTTGCTTTGACAGCCTGAGTGCACCGTAATCACAACAGTGAAGATCACTTGCTGAATGACCAATAGTACAGATCAGTTGATGAACAAACAAAGACATTGCGGCAACTATTGCTGCAGGGGCGTGAGCATGAGTGGCTGTTCGCCTGCCCAGAGGGCCAAAGGCAGGTTGCTGAGGGCTGTTCAGCAAAAAGGGTTATTGTAGTGTTACTCAACACTGTGACAGAGGTCTTGCCTACCGCAATCTGGAGACAGGGCAACAACAACAGTAAACATCACTTGATGTCTGAACAAGCAAAGAAATCTTGGCAATTGTGGTTACAGGGTCGAGAGCATGAGTGGTTGTTTGCCTCCCCAGAGGGCCAAGGGCAGGTAGCTGAGGGCTGTTCAGCAAAGAGGGTCATCATAGTGAGCCTGAACAGGGGTCATGCCTTTGGCAATCTGAAGGCAGTGCAAGGGGAGCTTTCTCCTTTGGTGATGGGACTGGCTCCTATTGGTTGCCGCCTGTTGGAAGCTGCAATCCCTTTCATGACAACACAAGAGGGCATTGGCAGCAGGTCAGCCACTCATGCTGCCTCTTCTTTTTCCATTCGTCATAATCATATTAGGAACAGTAGCAATAATAGCAGAAGTGACAATGGTCAGCCAAGTTTTGTGATGATGATGACAACAACTGTCATTCCTTTCACGACCACACGAGAGAGCATTTGCAGCAGGTCAGCCACCGATACTGCCCAGTGTCTTTTTTCTCACCTTTTCTGTTTTTGGGATCACATTACCTGGATTCACAGAGCATTGAGTCACGATAGTGACATGAAATTGCGGCGCATGCTGATGCACAACTGCAATTCTATGCTCACAGATGTCTGTGGGTTCATGTGTGCGTCTGTAGCAAGACCTCTGCGTTATGCAGGACCGTGCTTGAGACGGCTGAGTCAGCACTTACAGGCAGCATCAGCATCGAAGACGTGAGCATGCCAAGCGAGGCAGCTCATGACACAACGGTGCGGCGCATGGTGTTCACCAGCAACAGAAACCTCGTGCAGTCTGAGGCAGTGCTTTGCTCAATCACACAAAGCCACCAAGCTACAGCCACTAGCGCTGCTGGTGTCACTGATGCTGGTGCTGGCAAGAAGAGCAAGGGAAAGGGAAAAACTGCCAAGCAGAAAGCAGCTTCAGCAGGAACCAGTAAGGATGTCCGCCAAACAGGTGGACAGGTCTTGGCTGTTGATCACAGCCAGCTAGCATGCGACTATCACAAGGGCGTTGTTGCTGGGCTGTCGCTCATTCAGCCGCATTTGAATGGCATAGCGCAGTCAGGCACTGCTCAGCAGGCACAGCAGGCACAGCAGGTGCAGCAGGCACAGCATGCTCAGCAGCAAACTCAAACATCACCAGTCCCAGCGCATGGTTCAGACCAACAGCCAGGCAGGCAGCAGCAAGCTCCAGACGCACAGGAGCCTGGACACAGGGCTTCAGACGCAAGCTCACAGGACGCAGGGGCTTCAGATGCACAACCGCATGGGGGTCAGGGGGGGAGGCCCCAAGCTATGGTGGTGGGTTTGGGAGGGGGTGGTCTGCCTGTGTTCCTCAACAGGCACTGTGGCATGGATGTGCAGTCAGTTGAGTTGGATCCTGTGGTTGTCGAGCTAGCTCGGCGCCACTTTGGGCTTGAAGACTCAGCGACACTTCAGGCAAGTGATTGCACCAACGTGTCAGCGCTGATGTGATACTTGCAGACAGTTACAAGCCTGTTCGCTGAATAATTTTCTCTGTGTCAGGAACGCTGTATCCATGCAAGACATTTGCAGGATGCCAGCAGGTCTTACTAAATCCACGGCATGAGGCCAAGCATGTGGTTTGTCAACTGTAGCTTGTGCATGCTTGACGCTTTGGCTGAGAGATTGTGCTTCAGGGCTACAACGAGATTGACCTCCTCCCTTGCCTGTCTTTATATGCAAAGGACTTGCAAGGAAAATGGAGATTGTAGAGGGCAAGGTCAACAGCTACAGTGCTTTATGGTTGTGATCACAATCCACGACTCTTCATGTCCCTGAACTGAACCACAAGGATGGTGCAGAAATGTGCATAGCTTGAAGCCTGAACATCCCTAGCATGGCTGCTAGCAAATGACTCAATAATTATCAGCAGCAGCAGCAGCATCGTAATTATCAGCAGCATGATCTTCTTCCATGGATGATTTCCATGCAGGATTTTTCATGGATGAAAGCCTTTTTGAATTGGTTGCTGCAGGCGAGGGTAGGGGACGGCCTTGAGGCAGTTGCCAAGCTAGCTCACAGACTCAACTCAGACTCAGCAGCCCAATCAGCACATCCTCTCACCCCTGAGACACAGCGGCTTCAAGACACCCATCAGACAGACCGCACTCAGAGCTCAGCCACTCAGAGCTCAGCAGCTCAGAGCTCAGCCATCACAGGCAACAGTCCCCATTCCCTCAGCAACGGCAATCCTGCTTCAAGTTGCAGTCATTTAGACTTGCTAGTTGTTGATGCTGGATCAGGAGACGCAACTGTGGCCATGTCTTGCCCGCCAGCAGCTTTCCTGGAAAGCGTTTTTCTTGGATATGCCAAACAGGTGTTGAGTCCTGGCGGCATGCTGGTGGTGAACTGCGTGTCCAGGGCTCAGGAGCCGTACAATGCTGCTGTAAAAGCTTTACAGGTGAGCATCCTGCGTTACATTGCTGGATGTCCATTTGCTGAAATGTCCATTTGCTGAACGTACACTGCTGAAGAGGTTGTGTTGAATAATCTTTCTAGGACTACAACAAACCCTTGCAACTGCGATTTTTACATTTCAACCAGTTTTGCTGCATTGAGACGTCTGCTAGGACGCCTCACAAGGCTGCTGCAAAAATCAAGACACGGCGTATCACAACAAATCAAGCGTTATAACTGCCAAGAAATGCCGACTCTGCTGTCAGCTTGACAAAGGTCTGTGACTGAGCCTCTGTTCACTGACAATGTTGTTGACATGCAACCCTGTTTGACATGAAAACAACATGACATAAAATTTTCTTGACGCGGAAACAACTTGACATGATGACTTGCAGACGCTGCTTTGTTTTCTTTGCAGGCAGTGTTTGCAGAGGTGTATGAGCTTGATGTGGATGAGGACGTCAACAGAGTCTTGTTTGCATTGCCACAGCCATTCTCACTACCTGAGAAGGCATCACCTGCTTCACACAGCCAAAAGGCTAGCCACAAAGGGAAAGGCGGAAAAGTTGCTTTGCCACAGACAATCAGAATAGATGGGTCTGCTCAGGCTGTCAGGCTGCTCACTCCCAGATTGCACAGCTTTGTTAAAAGCATACAGCCTGAAAGCTTGAATGCACTTGAAGCAATGCTGCAGAATCTGTCCATTGCGAAATGAATAGTTTGAAGTTGTAGCTTACAACTTGTAGGTAGATCATGATAGACTCTGATGCTGCACTCAATAGGGGCTGCCACATCTGCATATATCTGCTTGGGTATTTCATGATGGTATGACTTTTTGTAGATGAATTGCCGCACACTGCCAGTACTTTTCATATTTATTTTGTTTGTTTTCGTCCAGCACAGTCAATGTTGGTGAGTAGAGGGTTTATGTCTGAGCGATGCGCTAGTGTTCCAAATGATTCTATGACATGGTTCGAAACTGGGACAGGCGTCACTGTCTTGCGCAAAAGGCTTCTTGTTTCACTCATTCCCTCAAGGCCACTTACATCTCTTGACTGTGTACTGTGTATATTGACCATTCAATCTCTGTGTTGCCTGTTGTCAGCAACAGTGGGCAAACAGCAAGGCATGTAGCTGTGCACATCACAAGTGTCTACCAACGTGATAGGAAATTGCAATGCCTGGCACAGGGCGTCTCGGAATGACAACGGGCCCTGTCAAGGGCTGCTCGACTAGGTTTTGTTGCAATGCCCTAGGTCTTTTCAAAGTGAAAAGGCGCGGTTTTTCAATCCGACACTCACATTTGCTCGACACGCTGCAGTTCCAGCTCACCAAGCAACTTGCTCAGGCAAATTTTGGCCCAACAAGCGCTGGATTGCTTCGTTCTGCTGCGGCACTACAATTACCTTGCTTGATGTTGCGTCCCTTTGTTTGCCTGTGCTCCACAGTTTGTTTGAAACAGGATCAACGGTCTAAAACTACCTGTACCCTCTCTCAGTCACAGCTCAACATGTCCTCTAATCTGGTGCGCTTATGCTACACCAACATGATGGCTTGTCCTAGCCACGTAGTTTTGGTAAGATTCCTTTTGAAAGTTGAGCTCTGCAACATCAAACCGTTACCTGGCTCAACGGCTTTTATGCAGCTTGTCAAGCTCGTGGCAGACTCTGCAGGAACAAGTGTATCGGCTTTTCTGGTCTCTCGGAGTCGCCTGGACCTCAGCCACCTCGCCTACGATTCAGCTTCCGTACGCCTTCAGTCAAGTTCTCTTCTGCAAAGGCGCAGCACCGGGCGTGCGTCGTCGGTCTCTGAGCAAAACAGGTAGGCAAGCATACCACTGCGCACCACTGCCTATTTTTGACTACCTCTGCCTGGTCCAGACCATCACTGTCCTATGATGCCTACCCGTGCATACTGTACGCCTTTCAATGCTAATCTCTGCCCAAGCTTGCACAGTTGCCTACCTCTGCCTTTTCCTGCTCACCACTGTCTGCTGCTGCCCCCATGCCTACTTTGCCAAAACTCCTTGCACCTGTCCACCACAGTCTACTTGTGCTTAGCGCTGCTTATCATCGCCAGTACGGCCTAATACTGCTCACCATGGCTTGGTGCTGCTGTTTTTTGGCCCATCCCTGCCCCTTGCTGCCCAAATTGCCTACGTCTGTCCATGCTTGCCTACCATTGCCCTGCCCTGCTCACTTTTGCCTAATGTTGCCTAGCTTTGCCTACCTCTGCCTGAGTGTGCCTACTGTTGCCCAATTCTGCTCATCTCTGCCCATTGCTGCCTACATTTGTTTATTTCCGCATATCACTGCCCAACCCCGCCAATCATTGCTCAGCCCTGCTCAACTTTGCCTAGCGTTGCCCCTTGCTGGCCTACTTTTGCCTGTTTCTGCAAATCATTGCCCAATTCTGCCTAAGTTTGCTTACCTCTGCCAATTTCTGCTGACCATCGAGCAATCCTGCCTACTTTGCCCACTTGAGCCTCACACTTGCCCACTACGATCCAACTCCTCCTGCAACCCAACGCCTCCTGCAACCTTTTACCCACCTGACCTGCTTACAAAAGCCCACTGCTGGGTTACAACTGCCCAAACCTGCCTATACTATGCCCTACCACTGCCCAATCTTGCCTACACTATGGTCTACCACTGCCCAATCATGCCTACACTGTGGTCTACCACTGCCCAATCTTGCCTATACTATGGCTTACCACTGCCCAATCCTGCCTACCTCTGCCCAGCTTTGTCCACCTTTGCCCAACAGTGGGATGCCTATGGCCACACGTCCTCGTCGTGCATCCTCGTAACGCTTGCTTTGGAAAGCGGCTGAGATGGCCATGCTGGTTTTGATATCCAGCTTTTGATGGTGTGTTATTCACACCTTCACACAGGACATGACATTCTGTTTGGTTTTGTGACATTTGGCCCGCCACAAAATTGAACGCATTGCATGCTTGATGGTGTTATTCTGTTTGTTCATTGCAGCTTTGCGCCTGATTCGACTAGCAACAATTTGCCACAGCCTCAGTTCACAATTTCTGTTGCACAACATGGCAAGATCCTATGCAGTGCCTTTTAGACACAGTCCATGCATTCATGTTCTAACGTAATCATGCATTACTCAATGTCATGCATCATTTATCATTGACATTGCATCAGCCACGTAATTGCCCCAAACATGTTGATGGAGCTGCTTCTACGCATAGAGGTTCCCCTGGTTGCGTGATAGCATAAACATCAGATCATACTCTTGTTCGCCAGGTGTGATCTGCTGCTCAAGTTTGCACTGAGAACCTACCAGTCCTGAGCTACAGCTGCCACCTTTCTGGTGCAGAAGCTTGTTTCAATGCGCTTGGTACCGCAAATTTCATAACATAACGACTTTTGTTAGTTTCCCACATAAGATACAACATGTCCGGTCATGGAGTACATTGATACTGCTTAGCCATTGGCAAGGGGCAACAGGGTCATATCCTAAAGCTTCAGTCAGCTTTCAGGTTGGTACAGATGCATCAATCTCAGCAGCGATAACTGCAACGACTATACTCCGTACAGAATCGTGCAGCATATGCATCAGCTTGCTAAGCTTATAGGTATGAGTGTGTTACAGATACTCTCATGGCCAGGTGTAGAATTGTGCAGCACATGGATCAGCTTGCTAAGCTTACAGGTATGAGTGTGTTGCAGATACTCTCATGGGTGTAAGAGTCCTTTGGTCTCAAATGTTAAAGCCAGGCACCAGAATCCTTGGAGAACAGCACGATATTGAGCTGCTTTGTCTGCACGAACTTGCATATGTCTCTGCATGCACTGGCTAGCGCAACTGCAATTGAGTTAATGCTTTGTCTAGCTAATGGGCAGCAACCTCAATTACTGCTGCTTGGTGGACCCACGTTAACTTTGATCATCACAAATCCTTCTTGTGAACAAAACTGCTGCAGCTGCTGTGCTTGAGCGCTGCCTTCAAGGCACAATACTACAATAGCCCCTCCGCTCCCAGTGAACTTGGCTGCAGCTGCATGCATTCACATATACATCAGTCTCTCTGCCTTCGTCAGCACAGAAACATTTCTGAGTAAGTGCATGTGAGGTCTAGCCTTGATAATAGCAGCCATGGAAGGCTTTCAAATGAAGACCCTCAAACTTGCTGCATTTGAAAGCCTTCCATAGCTCCAGCGCTCATGATACTGCCTGTGCTTAATTGAAGCCTTCAACGCACAGCAGGACTACAAAATTCCATCTGCTCAATCTCCTGCATTTGGTCAAAGGAACCTGATTCCTAGACAAGACACCGTCAACCCATGAGTTGAACCAACCTGAAGGTTGTATGTATACTGTGATGCTCATCTGCCATTGTTGTGCAAGCTTTTTCACTGATGAAGTGTCACTCCTGAAGCAATAACAGTACGTTCATTTCGCTCATTCATTCACCATGCACATAAGACAGGCTAAGCAGCAGCAGCTAGGTACTTGGAGCAATCAACTGCCTACCAACAGGCTAATAACCGTAGCCTGAGCTTGCTATGCAATGCGCCATCTTACGCTCAACAGGACGGCGCATCGCATTGCGTGGTCCTGCATGCTGGCAAAGGACGTATCAAAGGATGGGATGTACCTCCAACTGAGCGTGCCAGCTCTATCATGCGCAGGTTTGAAGCCCCAAGTGCAGCATCACCAAACATGCTGCGCCGCAAGGAAAAGTTGGTGTTCATGAGCTGAGCTAAAGTGATCAAGTCGCCTTGTGCCAGAGCCTCCCTGCATGACATCAAAGACTTTTCATGACTGCTCGCATCATATTCTCACATGGTATGAGACTTCTATACCATGACCTTGGGAACATAACAATAATCGTGGTCATGAGTACTGGGCTTGTGCAACTTGTGTTCACACGTCCGAAGCAGATTGCAGCAGCCTTTGGAGACAGCACATATGCTTTGACACAAGGGCGCCCCACCCAACTTTATGCATTTGCACTAATGGCAGCCCTAAACCCTGTCCTTTACATCGTGTGTCAAAAGGCTGTAATGCCCCAGTCATGCTCTGTGAGAACGACTGCATTCTTGGTCCCTAGACAGTCCTCAGACAAGTCCTGATCATAGGGTGGATGTGGTACCTGCCCTGCTCAGCCAGCGCAGCAACATGTGCCACGTCTCAGACAAGCTCGATATACACCCTAGGCAATCCATAGAAACCCTGGTGCAATCCATAGACAGTAAATGCCCTGCTCAGCCAGTGTGGCAACGTGTGCCATGTCTCAGCCAAACGCTGCATACACCCTAGGCAATACGTGGAAATTCTGATGCAATCCATAGACAGTACGTGCCCTGCTCAGCCAGTGTGGCAAAGTGTGCCATGTCTCAGACAAAATCTGCATACACCCTAGGCAATCCAGGGAAACCCTGATGCAACCCATAGACAGTACCTGCCCTGCTCAGCCAAAGCGGCAACATGTGCCATGTCTCAGACAAACTCTGCATACACCCTAGACAATCCGTGGAAACCCTCATGCAACCCATAGACAGTACCTGCCCTGCTCAGCCAAAGCGGCAACATGTGCCATGTCTCGGACAATGTCAGCATCACCAGCCAGCCATCTCTGTTTGACAGGGCTGTGCACAGCGCCGCTGTCACTGGGACTGTCGCTGTACATCAGCCACAAGGGAGGCACTTGCTCCACAGGCAGCCTCTCAAACCTAACAGCAACACAACAGGCCATTACTTGTTTGACACTAGCCATCACATATGGGGCTGTCATTTGACCCGACCAAGCTGTCATTATGTCAGACTGTGCACAGCGCCGCTGTCACTGGGACTTTTGCTGTAGATGAGCCACAAAGGCGGGACTTGGTACACAGGCAGCCTCTCAAACCTGAAAATTGCATACAAGACTGTTGTTTGCTCAAAGGCTCAGACCGTGTCACTCCCATATCAGCCTGTTGTTTGCCTGACAGGGCTGTGCACAGCGCTGCTGTCTCTGGGACTGTTGCTGTACATCAGCCACAAAGGCGGCACTTGCTCAACAGGCAGCCTCTCAAATCTGGAAAGCACATATGAGGCTGTTCTTTGCTCAAAAGCTCAGACCGTTTCAGTCAACATCAGCCTTGTGTTTGCCTGACAGGGCTGTGCACAGCGCCGCTGTCGCTGGGACTGATGACATAGATCAGCCACAAAGGCGGACCTGCTTCACAGGCAGCCTTTCAAACCTGTCCAACACAGCAGTATAAAACCCTGTCTGCATCAGGTATTGGGCCTTTTTGCATGCTGTGAGTCTAGTTGCATATGGACCGCTTGTGCGTGGCTTCTTGTGAACTTGAACAGCAAAGGAACATCTCGTGTGCATCAGTCTTTGAGCCTTATTGCATGCTGTGAGGCCAACGGCATGTTTACCATTCTGGCGTGGTTTCTTGAGCACGGATTACATAAGAGATGAGCTATCACACAACAGGCTGTCACTTGCTCAGAGCTAGCCAGTAGAGTACCAACGTAGTGTTGACTTGGAGCTGTATGCTGAACGCCAGTGTTCTCAGGTCTGGTTACTAGACATCAAGCTGTCACTGGAAGCATTGCATGAAATGCAGCAGCTCATCTATGCAGGCATGCATAGGATTGATCAGGGTTACCAGGCTTCAGGGATGCAAAAAAGCCAAATGGGTGCCTCCGTTTTGCTGACATCCATGTATATCGGCCTGCCATACAACTTTGCGCCGTGGCATGATATGCTGCAGCTGCATGTATGCAGTCATGCACAGGTTTGATCAGTGTTACAACGCTTCAGGGATGAGGAACAAGCCACTCGGAAGGCCTCTGATTTGCTGACATACAAGTGCATCAGCCCGATATACACCTTTGCACCATTGCATGATACGCTGCAGCTGCATGTATGCAGTCATGCATAGGATTGATCAGTGTTACCCTGCTTCAGGGATGAAGGAAAAGCCACCTGGGTGCCTCTGCTTTGCTGAAGTCCATGTACATCAGCCCTCCGTACACCTGAACATGCAGAATAAACTTGCAAATGCCAAAAAAAGGGAAGAGCTGCAACAATGACTGCTTGATGCTGGCAGCTGCTACAAGCAGGGAGGAATAGCTTACCTGTCTGAGGCAATAGCATTGCTTCTTGGCATGCTGCACACAGCAATTGAAGAAGGACCATGCATAAGCGCACCATACACATAAGCATGCTGGGCGATGTTGCAGGGTTCTGCATGGTTCTCAGCAAAGCGTAAGGATCAGTGACTCATGCTGACGGGTGTTACAGAAAGGCACTGCTCGACTGTGCATTGAGATTCCAGCATCGAACAATTGCTTAATGGCATGCTGCACAAAGTATTTGATGGGTTGAATTCTGTGGGAAAGGCAGCATGTTGACAAAATCAGACACAAAAGAGGGGCTGTGCATGAAAAGTTGGCAAATTGAAACACAGCACCAATCAGAATTTGACTTTAAACGAACCCACCTGGATGACTCTGTCTTGCAGACCAGCTGTGATGCCAAGCTCTGCTTCAGCGCTGAGAATCAGCTGAGGCCTGTCACACTGAGGTATCCTGCAAATTGTACAGGAGTGATGCTAATTGAGCTTTGCCTGATATGAGGAAAAGCAAAGCCCAGCTTGAAGACAGCCCAGCTTGAGACGTGCTGACCACATCTGAACATACAAGACAATGGATCTGTAGCCCCAAGGTTGCGCTGTCTAGTTCTGCCAAGATAGTTCTGACAGTGCAGACAGCAACAAGCGGCAGTTGCTTCTGTAAAGCAATGAGGTTGCGTGACAGCATGTCTGCATGTTACCTGCTTGCGACGCCATAGTACTGCATGAGGCAGTTGAGTGCTGCACAAGCAATGGCTGAAGAGCCAGACAAGCCGGCTTGCCGAGGAATGGTTGTCTCATACTGCAGGGAGAAGTACATGGGCTGCAGCATGATGTCATGCTCCTTGCAGTACTCACTGAACCTCTTGCACATGGCCTGCAGAGCAGCGAGTCATGGTTAGTCAGTGATTGTGGCGCTCAAGCATGCTTGCAGGTTTGTGTGCAGCTTAGCTTTCATTTCAGCCACAAGCGTCTGTGTGAGGTGTTCATTGCAGCATCAGACAAGTTGATGGCATGCTGGTCAACAAGCAGCATACGTAATTATGAGAGGTGGCGTGATGCAAGCAGCTTGTGTTGCACCGACTACACCACACAACATGCTTGCCAAGGAAGGGCATGGGGGTGATTTGAATTTTGAGTTTCAAATATTGAGGATTGCCTCACCATGAGCAGACGGACACCTCCATAGAAGCCTTGCTGGCTGATTTGTTGCGTGAGGTGGCTCAAACTGTTGTATTGCAGCAAGTCATGCTGAGCGTGCGGCACGAAAGAAACGAAATTTGCAGGCTTGAGAGTGACCTGTCATTCCAGACAGCGTCAGAATAGGTAGCAGCAATGCTTACGCATCTTGATCATCTTGAAGCTGTGAAGTCAGCTCACCTCGGCCCAGAAGTTGGCGCAGGATACAGAGATGGTCTTGCCACGGAATCCGTCTGAAGGGTTGCCCAAAAGACCAATCCTTGAAAATACCCGGCTGAGTATTTGTGTCCTCTCGATGATCATTAGCAGTATCTTGGCAGCCAAGGCCCCGCTTTAACGAAGACAGCGCTTGCGAATTGCCAGGTGGCCATTCTACGGAATGCGCGGTGCGCCGCGTTTGATCACGCGGCAAGTGATACTGATCGAAAACGCAGCCATGGCGTCTTGCTGCCGATTAAAGGGACAAGCAGGCAAGGCGCCTTGTCGCAACGTTGATCAGCATTTGCGTACAGCACCGAAATGCGCTCCGGAACCAGCATCAGCGTCCCTGTTAAACCTGTCTGAACAAAGAAAGTTGCACAACATGCAAAAGATTAGGCAAAATTGATAGGTTGTTTGAATCAGAAGATGTCTTAAGACAAAAGGGGAGCAACTGTGTCATCACTGACACGCCGCAAACATCAACAATGCGTTCATGCGCCAAGTTGATGCTGGGAGATAAGCAGGTGTCAACTCCGTACTTTTGAAGCTATGACGTGTGCCTCACAGCATTATTCACTGCGAGAAGCGTCTGAGTTGGCAGGTCAACCGGGTTGCAGAATTAATCACCAGACAGTCAACGTATCCGTTGCAGTACGTCTAAGCATTGGCAGGACCGGCCGCAATGCTTCCATACGCTCCTTGCTTGCTTATAGCCTGATCTAGAATGGAGAACAGTGTTAACTCTTTCAGATGCAGCCTGAGTCACCAGCCCAATGTGCCAGGGGAGCCTTTGAATGGACCCACAAGCTTGGAGGTGATCCAGCCGCCATAGAAGTCGCCTGCAGCACTGACACAGCCCTGTTCACAACACACAGCAAAGCCAGTGCTTGCATGTCAGGTGCAATGTGCCATCTGCAGCCTTTCTGGACAAATTTCTGATGCTGCAGCCAAGTCGAGCAGACAGCAAGCAGCATCAAGGTCATGATTCCTGTTGTGGCAGGGCTTTAACCCTATGGTCAGTGTACTAGCGCATCTTCAGACTGCTAGAGCTGCATGGTGCCAAGATCAAACTTGAGTATTCTATGTTCACAGAACTGACCTGGCTGAGCTTTCACTGTTTCACCTCCCATTGTTGCTTTGTCCACCTTGCTGGGATAAAAGCAAATGTAGTTTGAAATTGGCTTAAAGGAGCTGGTTGGCTTGGCATAATACCAGGCAATTTTGGGTTTGCCAGGTGCATCATAATATGACGCGCTGCCCTTCCATTCACAGTATGAACTGCCGCTGGAAGGCTTCAGCTGCTGTGTGTCCACATCCTTTGGAGGGAGGTAGTATGTTGGGGGGTGACTTGTTTCTAACACCCTGTAAGCTCCTGTGGTATCAGCGATCACCTGCAAGTGGAACAGTATGTGAATTGTATGAGAGTTGCTTACTTGTGCCGGCTGGCAGATTGAGAATGGGATTGGGCACAACCATGCCATGAGCTGTGTGCATGCACGCATGCATGCATGTATAGGCTGACCTTTCCATCTAGCTCAACAGTGATGCGTTCAGGTACTGGTTCAAGTCTGGGTGGCCTGGGGTAGTCCCACACGGACTCTTGCCCTGGCCCTGGCTTCTCGCGCTGCACAGCCATGACGCGAGCAGTGCCGACTCTCAGATGCCTCTGTGACTGCGATAAGGCAGGAGCTAGAGCTGATGCAGGGTGCCCTTGGTGGCTGTTTCGCGGGCTGTGCAGCTGCTGTGCCGTTCCTGCATTTATGTTGAGAAGGAAAATTGCTATAGTTGGTTGAGTGCGATCACAAACACGAACCTACCAGTAAAAAGAGTCAGGTGATGAGCGCGTGCAGCATGCACCTGGGAACACAACCGCATTACCAGCCAACGATCAGCTGCGTGAACGGACTCAATGCAACTGTTCAACCGCTACAACTTTCCTTGCATGCGCAGGACCCGGCCTTGCAGCGGTCAACCTGTTCTCATGTCTGCATGCACTCTCTGAGCATCGGAATCTAATTTCAATAGCCTCTGCAATATGGTCGACAGTCCATCGACATCGCGCACAGTCTGCTGTTGTAAGAGTGAAGCTGTGCTTCTTGCAACACTCTAGAGAAGTCAGTTGCATCCACGATGGCGTTGGCAGGTCGCAACACCGGCAGTTTGGCCAGCAAAATCGTCTCTGCTGTGCGTCCCATGCAGGCATGCAGAGGGCTGACCAGCCAGTCGCTACCAGACTTGCCATACGATTACAGCGCTCTCGAGCCTGTAATCAGCGCTGAGATCATGAAGTTGCATCACAGCAAGCATCACAACACATACGTCAACACCCTCAATCAGTCGTACGAAAAATACGCTGATGCCGAATCAAAAGGTGACATCGCCAAGATGTTGGAGCTGCAACAGGCCATCAAGTTCAACGGTGGAGGTAGATGATCATGAGCATGCATTTGCGTCAAAGATGCCGTTGCTTGCAGCCTGTGAATTGCATGCAGCATGGGTCATCATGTTTTGCAGGGCATGTCAACCACAGCATTTTCTGGCAAAACTTGACACCTCCAAAGGTGAGGCGCTGGCAGCTTTGCCTAATTCCCAAAAGGTTCAAGCTGAATGTGCAACAATCACCTATTGAGTCTATTGTGTAGGAGTTTGAGCCTCCTTCCGGCGAGCTCAAAAGTGCAATTGAGAAAGACTTTGGGTCAGTAGACGAACTTTCCAAGAAATTCAATGCAAAGGCTGCTACAGTGCAGGTGAGCTCATACTTCACTATTCCTGCATGCAAATATGCTGTCTCCAAAACAATTTGTGTTTGTATGCCTGTATGAACTTAGTGGCTGGATTTGAAACCCTGTCTGGCAAGCATTTGTGATGAATGAATGACTGAAACAATGTGTGTGTAGGGTTCTGGTTGGGGTTGGCTAGGATACAGTCCAGAGCTGAAAAGGCTTGTGATTTCCACTACTGCTAATCAAGATCCACTGTCAACACAGGTGTGCTTGCAACATCCGCAATATCACGGACAGATGAGCAATACATGCTCGCAAAAGGGTGATGACGTTGGTTAGGAGAGCAAATTTGCTTGTGACCACACTGCGTGGATACCGACGCTAGGATATTGTAGCTTGCTGCTTCCAAGCAGCTTCTGGCGGATCTGCATGGAGGCAGCTGATTGCGTCTGTATGGACCTAGTTGCTGGGTTGCAAAGCCTGCCTAGCAAGCATTTGTAATGAGTGAATGAGTGACTTAATTGTGATGTGCAGGGGCTGGTGCCTTTGCTCGGTGTGGACATGTGGGAGCATGCGTATTACCTGCAGTACAACAATGTGAAGGCAGATTACCTGAAAGAAATCTGGAAGATTGTGAACTGGAAGGATGTTGCAGCTAGATATAGCAAGGCGCAATGACATGCCGTGCTGTCTTCTCCTGCGTATTGCACTTGTCATTTGTGCACCTGAGCAAATAGTGTGCCTGTGTTGACTTGACTGCAAGCAGTCAGGAGCAAAGACTGCACCATGCCAGAGATGACGCTATCTTCTTGAAATGCCACGGAGTCTCACAGCAGGAGAGACTTTCAAGCATTGACATGCAAGTCAGTTGTTCTATTGCTGAGTCTTGTCCTCTAGCCTGTTTGTGTGCCACACTCAGCTGCATGCACTTTGCAAGGCCCTGCCCCAGCTGTGTTCCACCAACTTCTATTGGGTTGCTGTTGTGAGGAACATCGTCCACATGATGCAACATGCTTTGCGCAGTAGGCTTGCCCATGCTGGCATGACATCGCCGTTTGATACATTGCTGATCCATCTACATCAAACTTTGCTGATGACCTTACCCTTCAGCATGTAATGCACCACACCAAACTAGACAAAATTGCTAATCTAAACAACGGCACCGGAAGCGCAATCAAATTCGCCAAACTGTGGCTTATTTGGGCTTTAACCGACACGCCAGGGCCAGAATTTACAATTTGATTTTACTTGGTTGTATAGTAATCTGAATATCGACCGGAATCGACACTTCAGGGTGTACTTACGCGATTGAATTGTTAGGGCGCGATTGCACGGTACAATTCTTGTACTGGGCTCAGGAACCGGTGTGTTGGTTCATCTAGAGTGAAGTGATCTATTTGGCAATGACGTCTGGATGAAGATACATTCATTACAAGGCCAGAAAATGGTCATGACAACTGCGTTCTGCTAGACGTTTCAGGCCACTTTGCATTCATTGATTGCAAGGACACACAATAGCTCATGCTCACGGGGTTCAACGTCCATTCCAATCAAGGAAAATGCGTCTCAAGGGTAGTAAGTCTCGCCAATTTCTGCCCTGGAGGGTCTGCTACAGAAAAGCACACGTGCAATGGCGGCTCCTTGACTTTCTATTTCAGAGCCACTCTTGAGGCTGAGAGCATTACCCTCAGCGACAACGTAGTACTCAGACTCGGACACTTCTGGAATTACCCTGTCCAGCAATAATAAGCCTGGCCCTTGTAGCTGCTTCTTATCCTCTTTAGCCTGCATCCACATCAAGTTGCATTGACAGTTTGAAGCGTACCAATGCAAGCTCATGCAGACTTGCCCTGAAAGAGAGTTGACAGCATGCTATGCGTGACTCTGAGAGGGCTAAGTCAAATCAACCTCAGCACTCAACATGCACAGATGGTGGGCATCTATGCAGACCAAATCAGTGACCTCAAAACAAAAAAAATGTTCTGAGGCTCAACACTCAGCCTCTGTGCATGTCCTAAAGCTAAGCATGCGCAGAGACTGAGCATCTATGCACAACCCTGCTGCAAGCACAGCTGCTGCACAGTGAGGCAGCCTTCACAGCAAGCAGAACACACCTGGGCTTGTTTAAGAAGTATCTCAACCTTGCTGCAGTCATCAATGACAAGCGCAACGGGCTCTGCAGCCAGCATGACAGCACTCCAAGGCGGCATCACCACCCATTGTTGCTCTGTTTTGGGCTTGATGAAGCTGAACGGAGGCTGCCGCTGCACCAAAGGTGCCTGCTGGACGTCAGCTGCTGATGCAGATGCCCAGCTGCCTGCTACTGCAACTGCCCTGAAGCTCATCTCCTCATGGGTCAGTCGCATGACGGCCAGCTGGGCGGGGTCTGGCGCGGCTGCTGAAGGGGCAGCCTGTTCCTCAATCAGCGTTCTCTGCAAACGGCAGAAATGCAGGGGATGAGTCCAGGCTTGCTTGTATGCAGCTGTGCTGATGGTTTTTGTACAGTGAAACAGGACACTTTGACTAAACTCTGGGTTGCTCTACAGAAATGTTTGAGTGCTCCACAGGGGGCTGCTGATCTGCCAGTCTAAGTTGGACTCCATGACGTTTGGTGCAAGCGCGCCTCACTTTGCATATGATGGCTGGCAAAGCCCTGAGAAGCAGCCAAACAAATCTGCATGCACCTGGCTGGAGATGCCTGCGCGTGCATATGCAGGCCTCAATTGTGCAGTGATACATTCCTTGTGAATATACGACACAAGTGTGAGCGAGAATATAGAATGTCACAGGGAATCATTGCAGCATTCTGGGCAGCATGCATTACACCAAGCCATCAAACTGCCACAAGTGTCACATCGACTGACACATCTTTATGTGTCAGTCGATGCCAGAACTTGCAGCATAACGCAGCTCAGAACAAGGTGCAATTTTGTACCAGTGTGGCTCTGGCACGCTCTGTCTCAGCAACTGCCAAACCCTTCTCAACACATTCTTGAACTTCAGCCTTCCGGCGGGTCTCTCCAGCCTGCGTGTGTAGCAACTGTCAACTGTCTGGAAGGATGTCTCCCCAGCCCATGGGCAGTCTCTGAGATTGCTTTTTGTGCATTATCAGCACCACCCTTCCCAAAAAATGGACAGAAAGTTGCAGCCCAGTGTTCAAATTGGTTGGTTCAGTCATTGATAGCTTCCAATGCGAGCAATCATGCATGCCAATATAGCAGCCAGCTCTGCATGCATGCATGCATGTGCAAAAGGTGCAGATTCAGCAACATGCACACCGCTGGTGCCAAAAGGCGCTCCCACTTAAGCATTGAATCTACAGGGACTGACAGCAACAAGCAGCATTACAGTACAGATGCACTGCAAATGCTATGTGATGCCATGTCACTCATTCAAAGCATGCTAGGCAGGCTTGGCAGGCTCAGCTAGGTATGTAGTGGAGCAATCAACCGTGCCATGTGATATTGCAGACACAGCGGAAGCCTACATCGCGGTAATACTTGAAAGCCAATGCATCTGCTGGAGTGTAAGCAAAGCCTTCTGCCACGCCATTGCGTCGCTCATGCTCCTTGAATGCTTTAATCACCATCTCTGAATCCTGCAAGACATTTTGAAACAATTTGAATCATGTGAATCATGCTAATGTGTCATAGACATGATGCAATCTGACGCTTCAACAAAGCTTTGCATTGAAACAATGTGGGACAGGCAATCTGCTGCCTGCCAGCCTCTGACAAAGCACAATGTGTTGCTGAAGTCATCTGAACAGGAACTAGCGATCAGGTAGATTGACTGCAGAGCTCACAGCCAAGCACCTTTGTGTTCAGGTCATGATCTGCAATGTATTCTGCAACTGGGCCTCTAGCGCTGACGGCTAGCAGCCGCATGGGGTACAGCTTGTACTCGCTGTCCTCAGGATCAAAATAATGCAGCTTCTCTTGTGGGAAATTAGATGACTGCTGTAGGGACTCATAGACTTGTCCAGCAATTGTCCAAATGCTCTGCAGGGCTCTCTCCAAGCCTGTTTCTGATTCAATTGCCAGCCAGTCGAAACCAGCGCGCTGAAGCATTGGAAGCGCCTTTGCAAGCTCATGCCAGTGGCCTGCGCCTGTTTTCAATTTTGCCAGAAGCTTCTGGGGATCATCACTTCTATGCTGCTTGGCTTGTTCAGGACTGTCCATGAATCCGGGAGGCGGTCTGAAGTTGTTGACAGGCTTCGTGCCGAGCTCCTTCTGTCCTAGGGAACCCCCAAACTGACCATTTTCCTTGCCAGGGAGGATTAGCCCACTGTTTGACCCTGGCCTGTTTGGTGTCTGCTGCCTGGGGCCGTTGCCTTGTGAGCCAGGCATGATCAAGCGAGACGAGCCACTGTCCTGCGTGCCTTGTGAGTACGAGCTGCTGACAACACGCGCTTTGTTGCGTCTACAGCTCGTGTTGCAGTGCTTGTGACGGAGTAGTGAGGTGAAAGCACGAACATTTGAGAGAGGTGTCCGTGTATGCAAGCATGCCAGTCTGTGTCCCGGGCAAGACATTGTGTTTGACATGCTTGAGACGATAGACATGCTTGCGAACTGAGCGTTCTATTGACGTCTGTCGATAGCAGCACTTAAGATGAGCGAGGAAGAAGATGAACAGGAACTCGCTGCTCCCAAGTTGATTTCTGGGCAAGAATTGGCAGATCAGCAGCCAGTTGCAACACAGTGAGGTTTGAGAATTGAAGGTCGCTTGCGCACGAGAAATCACAACGATGTTCCGTGATAGCCCATACGCTTGGTTGTGCGTCAAGTTGGATGCCCATGCTGAACTGCAGTACGAATACTTGCGCTTCTGAAAATCTCAATATAATCATTTAGGGCTCAGGGGTCGCTTGGGCATGAGAGCATGATCACTTGGTAATTATATCAGAAGCATATACAATGTTGATGCTGCCAATTCGCCGATTTGCAAAAGGAGTATGGGCCAGGTCAAATCGCAAAATAACATGTCCCTCGAGCACAACAGACCATCAGGGCTGCACACTCAAGCTCGCTTATATGCTTTCATGCTGTGCAGTATCACAAGCTCATTGACATGTAACATAAGCTTGCCTACATGCTTACATGCTGCAAAGTAACACACAACATGTAAATGGCACAGTCTGTGTGCAGCGTCAAGGGAAAAGTCTAGCACAAGCAATGGTCGACCATGGCGTCAGACCCCAACAGGGAATGCACTTGGCTTAGCACACCAATCTGGATGCCGCACTGCATGACAGCATGATGTTACAGTCACAGCTCAGCTCAAGAGGTGGCAGTCATCTGCGCAAGGAACAGTACTGGAGACGAGGCCAGGTCATATTGTGTTCCTGGGCTGCTCCTATAGACAGAGGCTGCCATTATGACGCCGGATGGCGTACATTTTACTTTCAAGGTCTTTCCTAATGTGTAGTGAGGTCATTTTAAGCCCAGATGCTGCTTCAAAATCTGCTTGCCTCCTGACGGTATGTAGTTGCCATGACAGGGCAAGATAGCATCCCATTGTAACTCATTCACCAAGCGATTTGTAGCTCCTTTGTATTTGCCTGCACCATAAACATAATAATGAATGGTGACACGTTCCAGCACATGTGCTAGGTATGTTGTGCGTAGCCCAAATCCTATCCCGTCAGGCCGGCTTGTTTTAGGCGTCACGATAAGGACGGTTGATGTTCAGCATGTGAAAGTCAGACAAAACAATGTCGTTCCATATCTTCCTGACCCCATGGGTTTGGCCCTGACCTGGCCTGCACCATGCACACATACCATGGATCACATCACCTCCTGCTCACAATGCCTGAAACAACATCTGTTTCACATTGCAGGGGCTGCATGCTCTTGGACAAAAGCATGTAGGTTTCAATTCTACCGCAAAACAATGTGTAGACGCTGAAAACTTGCAGTCAATGTTTGGTGCACACCTTTGTCTTTGATCATGAACCTTTTGTAGAAGGGCAAGTAGATCCGGTCCATGCCAAACTTCCACGCCTTCGTGCCCTTGGGTACGCCAGAGCCAGGATAGTTCCAGATCAGGTCAGTGGCTATCAATGTGCCACTAGGCTTGTGTACAAACACCACCTGCAGGTCATAATTTCCCCCAAACAGTTTCCTTCACAATTTATTTCAGGATAATCCCAGATCGGGTCAGTGGCTATCAATGTGCCACCAGGTTTGTGTACAAACACCACCTGCAGGTCAGAATTCCTCTCAAAAGTTCCATTCACAGTTTCTTTGGTGGACAGTGCGCAGGTACAGTGTGCAAGTCACAACGGGCTTTACATTTTGCTGCACAACTTGTCTCTTGTGCACTGCATAGACAGCAGTCTTGGGCTGCTTTTGGAAACAGAGGCTTCCGATATGACACCCAATAGCACAGCCTTTGCTGTTCTTGTCTACACTGTGCTAGGAGTCAGCTTCTTGGTGGCCAGTCTCCTTACAATAAAACAACTGGACAGAACCCCGGAATGCCAATGCTGACCTGTTGCATGCTGCATCAAGCAGTCTGTGACTGCCCAAGCACTGACTTGGACTTGTTGCACTGTGCAGCGCTGGCTGCTGTGCATGCTGCCTGTCTTGTACCATCACATAACGAGTGCATGATGTTTGATGCACCCTGTGTTTGTACACGAACAGTGCATGTTTGGTATGCACCCTCTGCACAAAATGTGGCTGTGATGCTCACTTCATTGAAGAAGGGGAAGTTGAGGAGAGGGACAGTTTCATAGCTCAAGAAGGTGGGCTCAATCTCACCCAACCACTCAGGTGGCTGCTGGTTGTCTTCTGCAAACTCCTGCATGGAAGAAAGTGACTGCTGACTTTGAGTCAAAGACATGTAGAAATCCTGCTGAGC
This sequence comes from Trebouxia sp. TZW2008, assembly GCA_002118135.1. Lineage (NCBI taxonomy): Eukaryota > Viridiplantae > Chlorophyta > Trebouxiophyceae > Trebouxiales > Trebouxiaceae > Trebouxia > Trebouxia sp. TZW2008. Next base: position 107,849 of record BDIU01000140.1, read on the forward strand.
ATCATGCCGTGAGCATGCACGCTGTCATTTGCAGCACACAAGATGAGCAAATCCGCATGCACTGTGTCATGGGCTATGCAAAGTCGATCTTGTTCTATGCTGCATGAATCCTGCTGTGGTGTCAGCGCGCAACAACAAGTACTGCAACTCTACATTGCTGATGCTCTGTCCCTGATGTTGCAGTCTGAGGCAATCAGGTTTGTCCGTCCAGAATGCAAGAAAACATGTGGTACCCATGCAGGGAAAGTCATTGCGCATGAATGCTGACCTGTGTGTACTGAATCTCTGGGTGCTTCTTCTTGCCGCCCGGGCATACATATGACTTGGCATCTGGGTAGGCCTCAATCCACTAAACAGCAAAGCAGCCTGTCTACACATGGAAGCTGCAATGGAATGCAGCGCGACTGAGTTTATGCTTGTGCTGCATGAACTGGAGCGCATGCATGCAGTTGCTGCTTCTTGCCGCGAGGGCGTACATATGACTTCGCACCTGGGTAGGCGTCATCCCACTAAACAGCAAAGCAGCCTGTCTACATGAGGAAGCTGCAATGTAATGCAGTGTGACTGAGTTTGTGCTTGTGCTGCATGAACTGGAGCGCATGCATGCAGTTGCTGCATCTGAGAATGCCCTGATGGAATGAGTAATACTTCAGGCATGCTTGTGCTGCATGGAATGGAGCGCATGCGTGCAGTTGCTGCACTTGACAATGCCTTGGCAGATTAAGTGACAAGAACCTGCTACAGCTGGTTGTGCCTATGGTTGGGAGTCTGCAGCAGTATCTGGTGCAAGTGTACCTGCTGAGCAAACTTGTTGTGCTCAAAGTTGGGAGTGACGATGTGTTTGACTGTGCCAAGTGCATCCATGGCTGCTTTTAGCTCTGGATCCAGTTTGACAGGGCTGTGTACCCACAGACTGCCATCAGACAATTTGACTACAGCACCTCTGCCATTTACATCAATACCAAGCCAAGCAAAAGGTCTTTCTGCACCCCAGACGTTTTCAGAGTGCTGCGTCATAACTCGGCCTGCATCAGCAAGTGACAAGTCAGCTGATTCTTTGTGTGCTGAAGGATGTCGAACACGAATAGACTATCTCAGACACTGTGTTATGCTTTGGTATAGCACACTGATGACTGGTAGAAACACCTTCTTTATTTGTGAAGGTGCTGAACTTTTCCTTTTTCACGAGAGCTTCGCTGAAAGCCCCAGCCATGGCTACCTACGTTGTCCAAATTTGCTTCTCTTCAGTCACGACGGTGTCGGTCAAGTACGTACACACCTCGGGTGATCAGTAGTGCATGCACGAACCTGAAGTCCCTTGCGTGAAGCTCTGCCACGGCGGGAAGCTCCGTGCTGCTGACAAGACCTAGAAACGGAAGTGTGAAAAGCTCTGTGACGAAGCCTGTGCGCAGACCCAACAAAGCCAGTGGGTGCTGTCAGCCCGGATGCTGACATCCCAGCCCAAAGCAGACAATGGAGGAGAACAGCAGCAAAGCGCACACAATAACGCAACGCCAAGTTCGCACGAGTTGTGCCTGTCGAATGTCTTTTGAGACTGCAGCGCTAGCTGACATGAGCGCTTCTCGACCAAAAGGTTTCCCTGCACGTGAAGCCACATGGATTGAGTCACGTCGCGCGTTTACATGGTATGCCTTCGGTTTTCACCGCGACCGCATCTGAATACGGTATTGCCTCGAGCGGACATGATTAGTTCTGTTTGACACCCTCACACTCGAGTCGTACTTCACAACGTTGTCTTTAGATCGGACGCCTTCTGGTGTCATCGAGCTGACACTGCAACATGGCGCACACACTTCAGCACGCTCAGCTCCTCAAGCTCGTGGTCGGCGATCGAAATTACCCCAAACCTGTAGAGTTCACACCTTCGTATGGCACCGCTGGTTTCAGATCGCTGGCCGAGCAATTGCCTTCCACAGTATACAGGTGAGCCCAGTTTCCTGCCGCACATACCTTGCGCATCCGCCTCGCTTATTGAAGAAACTGCTGGGATCCACGGACAGCCACGCACTGTTGCGACTGTTGGCTTGCGGTTGAGCCTACCACACTCCACCTACGTCTGCATCAAACTGTCTTGATCTAGGTGTGGCTTGCTGATGGCAGCAAGATCGATGGCGGTGGGGGCTGCGACCGGATTGGTGGTCACTGCCTCACACAACCCAGCTCAAGATAACGGAGTCAAACTCGTCGAGCCTACTGGCTATATGTTGCAGCAAAACTGGGAGGTATGCCGCTGGCAAGACACAGACTGCACATACCACCTTTGCTATCACCATCACTGCTGCAAGCTTTCACTGGCTTATACAGGTACATGCAAACAAACTGGCTCGTTGTGCTGATGGCACAAGTTTGCAAGCATGTCTTCAGGAGCTCTTCAAAAACAAAGAGATAAGTGCAGGTCAGCTACAGTGACTTCTCTTTCTAACGACTGCTTTGGTTCCCCAAAGAATTGACCATATATCAGGTTGTGCTTACTCAGAACTCCCGCTGCAGTCAGAGTGCAGTCAATGGCAACCAATTGCAGCTTTGTTACATTGAGAGTGTGCTTATATTGAGTGGCCTCATGAAGAGAAGTTGGTGTACACCAAAGTGCCAGAGTCATGTCCTGGCGTGCTGCATGCCAGCTGCATCACAGGACTCAGAGTCATCTGCTTGCTGTTTGCATCTTCAGGGACCGCATCCTGCTTTGAATCAGCTGTACAAACATGCACATGCTGCAGTTGGTAAGTGATCAAGCACTGCAATGCATATCCTGAACTTGACCAGCTATACAAATATTGATCAACAGCATGCAGCAGCTGGCAAGTGAGCAAGCGCTAGGACCTACCCCACTTGTTGCATCCCCGCAGTATGATCTCTCACATGGTTTGCGTGCGCCAGTTCAAGTGAGCTGCAAGGAACTGCAACTGACAAGAATTGGTGCAGGCAAGACAGATTGGCTAACTGCAGGTGCATCCGCCAGGGTTTTGCTGGCATGTGACACCAGACCTAGCAGACCATCACTGCTGGCAGCAGCTGCAGCAGGGGTGAAGGCTTCAGGCAGCACTGCAGTGGTCTGCAGTCAACTGAATACAACACGTGAGCAAGCAGCAAGATGCGCACCCCTGTTGGCTGCCTGCAGGTGCATCTGCCAGGGTTTTGCTGGCATGTGACACAAGACCTAGCAGCCCTTCACTACTGGCAGCAGCTGCAGCGGGAGTGGAAGCTTTAGGTGGCACTGCAGTTGACTGCGGTCAGCTGACTACGCCGCAGCTGCATTGGCAGCTGAGAAGGCTAAACCAGGGCCTGCCTTGGGCCCTTAAAGATTACTTCACCACTTTGGCAGGGGCATTTGAGCAGCTGGTTTTGGGCACTCAGCCGCTAGGGCAAGTCAGTTGTGGCTGTGTCAGAACCTGCATGCATGATCAAATATGTCTACATTGTGTGACTCACTCTCAGTCTGCTCAGCCCTCAGCTACAACGTATTAGCAGGTCTTGGGCACTAAGCTGTCAGGGCAAGTCAGTTGTGGCTTTCATAAAATGTGCATGCATAATTTACCATGTTTGGCTGCTAAGATTCCAGTCATTGCAGTCATGCTGCAATTGCAGCTTTACACACTCAGTCGTTAGGGCAAGTCAGCTGTGGCTGAGTCATTTGGGCATGCATGCTTGATCATATCTGCACTGTCTGACTGCTCAACACTCAGCCATTGTAGTCATGCTGAAACTTTACCATTGTAGTCATGCTGCAATTGCAACAAATGCAGTCATCTCATTCATTGTGACTGTGCACATCCCAGCTAACATAGCCATGCTGCACTTGAACAAAATTGTCTCATGAACAAACACCAGCCATGCTAATTTATATAACACGCTGTGTACAGCAGCGCTTGGGCGTAGCTAGATTCTCAAGCCTTCCAAGCAAGCGTACAAGCCAACAGCTACATTGCAAGCCTCTCTTGGGACTGCTTGCACCCATTCTGTGCTGTTCTTGTACCCCTTCAGTCTGGTCAAAGATGGTCTACTGATTCCTGTTTGTGCCAACAGGAGACGTTTAGCAAGATGTTTGCACAGAAAGCCTAGTAAATACCTGCTTTGAAGTCAAGAGCATGGGTAAGCTCTGCTACAACGATGATGGACGCTCAATACTCTTCAAGTTGACTTCATGCTGCCTATGCATAGGCTGTCATAGTGGACTGTGCAAACGGCATTGGAGCCAAGCACCTGCAGACATTGGCTCAGCACTTGCAGCAATCAGGCTTGGTGGTTGATGCCAAGTGTATTGGGGCCGGAGGGCTCAATAGCGGTTGTGGAGCAGATTTTATCCAGAAGGAGCGTCAAACGCCCCAGGGCTTTGTGCAAGTCGCACCCAGCAGTAGGTGTGTTGACGTGCCTTGCTCTCAAATAACAATGCTGCGTATGTGAATTGAGTCATTACTCATATAATTGATGGCAAAATTGAGGAAATGTTGAGGAGTACGCGTCATCAAATAATGCGCATCATCATTTATGGGTATCATCAAATTTTGGTGTACAGTGTGCAACGCGCTATATGTCAGCATCAATAGGTCATAGATGCTACCCAAGTATCTGACAGGGGAATTCGCTGAAATGCAGATGAGTACCACAACCAAGTAACCTGCTCTACCTCTCCTGTTTGTGACCAAAATTTCATGAGTGAAATCAATGTCAACGTCAAATGCTCATGTGACTACAGGTGTGCAAGCTTGGATGGCGATGCTGACCGCCTGGTGTACTTCACACAGCAGAACGGCAAATTCCAGTTGTTTGACGGGGACAGGATAGCAGTGCTGGCTGCTTTGCTGGTTCAAGACATCATCAAAGACCTGCATTTACCATCTGAGCCTATCAAGGTAATCGCACAGGCGTAAGCAAGATATCATCCGGAGCCTGCATTTGCGTATGGAACTTAAGGACCAGAGCACTCATGCTTGAGAGTCTGATAGCATAGTTAGACACCAAGTGCCCCCCCCAGACCCCAAAGGAGCCTGTACCAGGAGCCCTGGCCGCAGGTGTGGGTTGTTGGGGTTATCGTTGCAGTTGTGATCAAAGGCATTGAGCAGACAGCAAATGCAATTGTTGTCTCAACAGCTTACTTGTGCGTGCATAAGACTGCCAGCACAGATCTGACAAGCGCTGCTTGAGGCGGCCGCTGTGAACCATGAATTGATCCACACATGTGCCTGCTACAGGTTGGAATTGTACAAACAGCATATGCAAATGGTGCCTCCACAGCTTACATGCGTGACAGCCTGGGCGTTGACATAGCTGTTACTCCCACTGGGGTGAAGCACCTGCATGAGGAGGCTATCAAGTTTGACATTGGGATCTACTTTGAGGCCAATGGGCACGGCACTGTACTTTTCGGCCAACAGCTACTGCAAAGGCTTGATCAGGTAACACAGACATAACGACACGTGTCAGCAAGCAGTTAAGCTCTTTGTTACAGTAATAGACATTGGGAACTACTTTGCGCCCAGCGGGCATGGCACTGTGCTGTTCAGTCAACTGCTACTACAAAGACTTTATCAGGTAGAACTGCTGTAGCCACATATGCAAGCAAGGATCCCTACTTTGTTGTACAACTGAATGTTGTCTTCCTGCAGAGGCTTGATCAAGTGAGACGATCATGATCACACATCTGAAAGAGCATTGCTTCTTTCTATTGTGTTAAAAATGTAGTATTCCTGCAATGGTTTGATCAGCTAGCACTTGCATAGGCAAACATGCAAGTGAGCAATGGGCAAAGGGCTGCGTTCACAAGTGTTGTTTCCCTGCAAAGGCTTGATCAGGGAATGCTATGGTGGTCCAGCTGAAGCGTTCTGTGTTTCACAGACGTGCCTGAATGTTTCTGTGATTGCTGCTTGTTGAAAATTCATGTCAAAGTCAGGAATGCTACCAAGACTATCAACATTTTTTGCTGAAAGTGCTGTGTCATGCAGATTCAGAGTGAGAGCAAAGCAGCCAAGGAACTGATAGCGCTCAGCCAGCTTATCAATCAGGTATGCAACTCACATCTGAGCACTTACGCCACATCCCATGAACAACAACAAAAACGACAGATGCTATGTGGCCCAGCAAAATATATATTGCTTATATATTGCTTACATATTACATTGTATTGTATTGTATTATATATGATATTATATTGTATTGTATTATATTATATCGCTTCAACTGCTTCCGTGCGCAGAATTGTGGCATTGGCTTATGTTGGCACACATGCTTTTGCCCAAGCTTTCCTCTCATGAACAATGACAGTGCTCACAGTCAGTGACTTATTGCTCAGATGCAGCAGCTACAGCTCTGGCAACAGACACTGGATGTACGCTGACTTGTTTCTGCTTCGCCCATTGACACTTGCATGACTTCAGTATGAGCTCATGTAGAGAGCAACCCTCATATTTGGGTGTCTTGTCCAATGCACCCTTGTGGGGACAGCATACAACTGCTGACATTGCAACAGTCAACTGAGCTGCACATTTGGATGATGTGCTTGCTTTGCGTGCATGCATTCAAGCTATATTTGGATGCTGTGCTTGCTTTGCATGCCTGTATTCAAGCACTCATCATGTGGTGGCGTGTACCTGTAATCCCTGCTTGCCCCGTAATACTTCTTGAACTGCAGGCTGTTGGGGATGCCCTGTCAGGGCTGCTGATGGTGGAAGCAGCCCTAAGAAGAAGACAGTGGGGACTGGAGCAATGGGCGAGCCTATATGAGGATCTGCCCAGCAGGCAGACCAAAGTGGTGGTGGCTGACCGCAGTGTCATCATCACCATCAATGCTGAGACGCAAGTGGCAACTCCTGCAGAGTTGCAGCCTCTCATCAATCAAGCTGTGACAGGTCAGGATCTTCACAGCTCATAAGGTTATACTGCAGTGGAATGCTGAGACTATTTCTTCGTTTGCCCATGAGACCAGTGACCCAGCATCTGCCTTATTGTCAGATGAAAGTGGTGGTGGCTGAATGCAGCATCATCATCCACTATCAATGCTGAGATGCAGTTGGCAACTCCAGCAGAGTTGCAGCCTCTCAATGACAAGGCTGTTGCAGGTCAGTCCCCATCAGACTTGTGACCTGACCCTGTTTCGTGCCCAGGTTTTCAGATGAGCATAACATGTGAGAAGGATAGGAGGCTCAAAGGAAGGGTTCCCCATCGTGCGGTGTCCAGAGAATGTTGCAAGTTGCATGAGCAGATGTGTATATCTGGCTGGAAGTAGCTCTGGCTAAACATCTGCCCATGCATATACATTGCAAAGCAAGGCAAAGCTGAGCTTGGCAGGCAGAGAGTCCATGTTACAGAGTGCGTACAGGATCAAAAGAGTTGCTAGCTAGATAGTGAGGTACGAATGCATGTACTGCTACAATGCATGCTGGTTTGCAGGGGCTCCCCCGCTCCCTCCCCTATGTGTAGCAGAGTCTTTTATACTTCTTTATGTTTGAAAATAGGTCGCACAGACATTGGATTAGTTTGTTGATACTTGTCTTTGGTGCAGGCGTGCCTTCCGGACGGGCATTTGTGAGACCGAGTGGCACAGAAGACATTGTGCGAGTCTATGCTGAGGCTACAACACAAGAGGCAGCAGACAAGCTTGCGCTTGATGTTGCAAGGCATGTGCACAAAGTTGCTGGAGGAATTGGAGAGCCCCCATAGGGGGAGATATTGGGGCAACAGAATTAATGAGCCATCACAGAAGTCGCGCTCGTAAATGACAGTCAGAGTGCAAGAGTAGCTGAATTGCACAGCCTTGCGGAGAAGCGTGGTTGTAAAAGATATAGCTGATACAGTGCCAGTGTATATGCAAGTGGAACACCCTGTAGTTGAAAGTGATTGTTGCTCATGATTGCTCATCTTTCCAGGCCTGTAACCACGCATCAAATACTTCTATCTTACCTATGCTCTTATCAGCTGTATGACCTGTTTCTGCAATGAGTGCGCTGCACATCTACTCCAAACATATCAAACACAACACCTAGCAGGCAAACATTTCACCTAGCAAACAGATGAGTGAAGCAGCTTCTGACACACAGCCCTGCATCTACACACCGAAGATAATTCACGACCTCTCTGCAACTACCGACACATTACAACTGCAACTACACAACACAAAGATTGGGTTTGGCTCTGATTGGAAGGGCCTGTGATTTGTAGATCATTCAATGTATGGCTGAGCTCTGGATGCACGGATATCCTTCAGAAGCATGCTGACTAGAAAATCGGTTTCCTCAGGATTTGCAACCCACAGGATGGAGCAGCAATCTCGAGTTGCTGAGTCATTGCCACTCTCAGTGAATCTGTCGCCAACATGCAAGCCCTGCATTGCACAGAGGGTGTTTGCTACGTCCCCTAGAGGTTCCGATGCTGGTGCCAGACAATCACTGGCTGCAAAATGCACATCAGAAAGACAGAGACCCTACATTGATAGCAGAAAAGATTGTATGCAGGGTGCAGCATGTACAGCAACAACAGCACAAGTGGAAGGCTGGCCATGTATGCTCTATATTCGTCCTAAGAGGGACAATTTATCATCTGGATGAGGCCAGTTGAAAGCATGCAATGGTGCAATCAGTCTTACCTGACTAGGATTGAACTTCAGATATTGCATGAGCGCTTCTAAGCCAAGGCTTTTGTTTCCCACATCCACAAACACATCACCACCACCATTGAAGGCACAGAAGGGCAGGGGTGAGTCAACTAGCTGCTGCTGCACAGTGATGGCCAGTTCTTCTAAGACTTCATATATGGTTGGGGCTCCTGGGATCAGCCCTACTGCCCTTTCCTTCCTGATGATGTGCTGCAGTGACACAGCAACGCTGAGTACAATGGATCCCATACAACTTGTGCTGCAATAGACGAAAGTGTATCTGACTTGTCAGTCCTTGTCCTGTATGCTGGCAAACTCATGCCATGAGATACTGGGGTCAGGCCTTCAGCTGCAAGACATGATCGCGTGCTACAGGTTTAGCATCTGTGGAACAAGCACTGTTGCTTTGTAGTACAATCAATTGTTCAGAAACCCAAATTTGACTGCACACTCACAGTTGCTGGGTGTTTGTCTTTTGACAACATCACACTGGGATGCTGCAACCAAAGCCATGCAAGGGAAGAAATGTGCTAGCACGCATGCTTTACCTTAACTGGGAGTCGCAGTCGGTAGGCAGTGTCCAGCAGCAGCTTCTCAGCTTCTCTCAAAACATACTTGATGTCTTGTCCTTGCCAAGCTTGCATGCAGGGAGTCTTCCATTCATGATCTGGCACAAACTCCAGCTGGTGGGTCGTGGGACTGAGGCGCAGCAGGTAGTTGCACTCACCACCCATGATGTGGAACCTGCATCATATGCATATACAGGCTGTTCAAGTATGATGAGGCATAAGCTCCAGGGCAGGTTGTGGAGCTGAGGCAAAGCACGCAGTGGCACTCACTGCACATGATGTAGAACCTGCATCACATGCATGTGCGGGCTGTTTGAGCATAGTCAAACTGAGCTGAAACAAGCTGCAGACAGCAAGGATGTCTTTTGACTGTGATGGAGACTCTGCTGAACTGCTTTGCAGTGTCTGACAAATGCAGCATGATGAGTGGAAGGTCAGCAGCACCGCTGTGATCGACGCTTATAACACAGATGGACTATATAGATAGTGCTGTGTGAAAGCTGTGAAGCAAAATGCAATATACAGATGCACCCGTTATGATGCCTTGGGCATTTTTCTTTTTGTTCTGGCTTGGGTAGCAAAAGGCAAAGCAGAGTTGTCGACAAAAGAATTGCGCTGACCTGTCCATAATGTGCTGGGGCAGTCTCAGCTTTCTGAAGGAGTCAGTAAGCCCAGCCACCCTCTGCTCAAACTTGTCAGCTTGACCTGGGTACCCAGCAGCCGTCACAATTGCCACATGCACATTGCTGCGCATGAGGTTGATGATGTGGCCAATCATCTTGCTGTCGTGCTCCATGTGAGCGCCATCAGCGTACAAGGTTCCATCCGCATCAAAAGTGATTAGTTTGAGACCAGCTGCCGATGAATGCACCTGCAGGCACAAAGCATTTGTAAAGCTTGTCCCGCTTGTCATGCGCTCATGTGTTTTTGTTCTCATGCATCGACTTGTTTTCATTCCTCATGCATTTATTGGTCCTCAGAAATGGAGCATTGACTCATCTGTGGCGACAATCAATTCCTGCGATTGCATATGGATCTAGCCATTCCTTGTATGCATGGAGTGAGCATACAAGAATGTATGCACATATATTTCGCACATGCCTGTTGTGCGTAAATGCATGAGGTAAAGAAGCACTTGCTGAGTGGGAAGATGCACCGAGAGAGCATACAGCAGATGCAAGATGAGTCACGTGCAGAAGGAGCATTGCATGCACAATGACCATCAGCATGCAAGGGCGGACTTCCTGTATTGCATTTGGCTGCTAGACAAAAGTGGATGCATCAAACTAGACAATAAGCATCTGTGCAGGACGATGACATCAATGTGCTAAGGTAACGTGACTGCTTTCAAATATGCACTACAAAGGCAATCTAGATCTGCTGAAGATTTGCCCAAAACCCTTGATGTCACTGTGAATGCAGGGATACAGTCACAAGACCCGCATACCTGAGCTATGTTGAGGATATGTCGCATTTCTGCAAAGTTTGGGGGTACATATTTTCGCCTCGACAGGGCAAAGAATTGGTCAAACTCCTTGAAGGCTTCGACAAGCTTCAAGGGTGTGAAAAAGGAGCCTATGCTGGGCACCATCTTTTTGAGCCTGCTGTGCCGAGGTTCTTGTCTATGTTCCATGATCCATCGTTCCATTTTCATCATCGCCTCTTCGCTAGTGTGGGTGTGATGCATTGCAAGTAGGAACTCTATCATCTTGTCTTGCTCTTTCAAATGGCCTTTGCGGCGCAGCACAGCAGCGTCTGAGGCGCTCTTGGCTCTGTGGCCAAACATCTCTGGCTCTGGAGAGCTGAGCAGCTCTTGCCAGTATTGCGAACCAGAGGCATCGTCGCTGCCCCTTCCTGAAGTTGACGGTACAGGCTGATTCGAGACTCTGTCACCTCTTGTTTGCTGCTCCTCCTTTTCCACCTCAGAGACAGTTGAGAGTATGAAGGAGTCTTTGTTTGACTTGCGGCCGAGCTCAGGAGATGCGGTCGCTGATCGAGTCTGGGTGGAGGAGCCTGGTGTACTGTCCCGGTGCTTTGAGCATACCCGCGCTCGTCTATCCTGGATGCGCTTCCTGCTACGTGGCGACTGCAAGCTTGCTAGAAACGGCGACGGACCAATGCGGGCCCTCAGCAGTGTCGAGTGGCAATGCAAAGAGCATGTCGGCAAGCCCATACAATGACTCAGTGCTGATCCGACAACCGGTCGAGGTCAGCAACTCCGACAATCGCTTGACCAGAATTGAAAACCGTCTCAGCCCCTTCACCTCGATGCCCTGATGAGAAGATGCAGAGTGGGCGAGGATGCCGCTACAACGCCTATGTGGTGATCGTGTTGAGCAATGCACAGATCACTTCACGCCGGACCGGCAAGATGCCGATAGAGTCAAGCACGACAGCCAAGAATTCGCATTGCGCACGCAGCATGCACGGAGTAAGCGTTACATCTGACTGAATCTGACTGAAGCGTTACTACTTTGGAACAGGGCCGTCTTGAGGATACGAGGTCCCGAGCTGTTCTCGAATCCTGTCTGATACCTCCATCAACATGACCTGCAGGCATGCGCCAACACTGTCAGCATGCCAAGTCCACATTGCAACAACAAGAGTGACAACCAACTTGAAGGCAATTTGCATTTTAACAAGGCAGGTCTGGCACCCTGCTCAGCACTTGCCTCTAGCAAGTTGCCACCAGCAGAAAAGTTTACATGGACATGACCATGTTTGCTTGCCAAAGCCACCTGCTGCCAGCAATGTTGCACTGCCCTTTTTTAACTCCACACACAGTCCACAGCACATACAAATGCGACACAAAGTCAGACCACTTGTATTAAATGTAACTCAAGCACTGGCATACCATTTCATCCCTTCCCACGTCTTCAACCTGCTTCTTGCCGCCAACAACATGACTGTGCACACCCATGGCCTCAAAGACGAAGCCAATGGAGCCTCCAAAGTTGAAGCCGTCAGCTGATCCATGGTTGATGCTTTCTGGCCTGTCTGGCAATGGGAAGTCTAGGACCCAAGGCTCCTGGCCTGCACTGTGGTCACAGGTCAGTTTGCCATGTTACAAAGAGCAATAACCATCAGCCAATCTGCTATGATAAGTTGTAGAGCTGACCATGCTATTGCAATGATATCAGCATGCTGTGTGAAGCTGTGATTGATTTTTTTCTGGCCTGTCTGCCAAGGGGAAGTCTGGGACCCAAAGCTCCTAGCCTACGCTCAATTACGGTTTGTCTGTCATGCTACAACTAGCAATTGCAAACAGCATGAGGCACTGTTCATGAAAAGCTGCAGATCATGCTTGCAAGCATCAAGCATCATTGCATGCACGGGTTTGGCCTAAACTGCTGCAGCACAACACAAGCAGGGCGCAGAGCAGCCCTTGCAGCAACTGAGCAAGCAAAAACCGATGGGCAACAAAGCATCATGGCTGTGCCCTGCTCGTGCATGAAATCACTCTGCAGGAAGCTCTCAGCGGCCAACAGAGCAGCACTTGTTGCATGACACTTTTGGATGTATCCCAGCTTTGTGCACCCTAGTATACTCCATACAACCTGTGCTCAACAATGCAGTCTTGCCCTGTTATAACCTGCGTGGTACATGTTCAAGCTGCTGCTCCAAAAGGCAAACGCACTGGCGCATTTGACTGCTTGGACTTTCCTTTCTGCATCAAAAGCCCTTGCTGCTGGGACAGAGCAAGAGAGGTTGTAGCCCTTTTGCTGTCAGTGCGGGTGTGCATGGAGGAAGGCAAACCTGGCAGTTCCACTGAAAGCTTTGTGGGGCAGTGCATGGAGTTGTGCAGCTTGATTCTGCCCTTGGTGCCATGCACTGTGCCCTCCACCGGCGCTGAGGCCATGCAGATTGCAAAAGTGATGCTAGCAAACTCTGACTGACTGTACCTGCATTCACATGCACAGCATTTTGATTTGATCCCATGGCGCTGACCATCATTGGTGCTTCTGCTGAGCTTGTGGGAGAACTGAAGCAGGTGAAGCCATGCAGATCGCAGAAGTGATGCTAGCAAACTCTGAATGAGTGTACCTGCAAACAGCAGGCAAGGCAGCGTGAATATCACAAGATAGCAATGTTACTCTTGAGGCTCATGGCCGTGCCCGAGACAGCATACGGATTGCAAAAGTGATGCTAGCAAATTCTGAGTGACTGTACCTGCAAATACAGGCATATCATGGTGAGCATCCAGCTCAGTACATGGCAACAAGGAGTGTTTTCTGGTGCTGATGAGCCCATTGCAGAGCTAGAATTGGTGAGATCATGAAAATTGCAAAGGGAATGCTGGCCAAATGTGTGCTGACGGTGCAGAAAATTCTGGCCAGCTCCAACTGAAACACCAAGCATGGCATTGTGAAGGTCAGTGCATGGAGACTGGACAGCACTGGTACCACTAATGATATCCAGTTGCCGTGCGCTGAGGTTCACAATGCCATTGTAAAGCTGATGATGTGGGTGTGCAGGAACATGAACACTATGTGAAAGCAGTGTCAAGCTTGCCACATTAGCACACAAATTCAGCAGACTTTCGTGATTCCAATGTAGAAAGCGACTGCTGACATACTGTTGTAATGACCATAAGTACCTTGAAGTTGCCATCACCATACGTACTTTGCTGCTGTCATCACCAGAAGCAAAGTCAATAGTGATGCTACTGTTGGAAGTGCAGTGATGCAACATGACTGTTTGATAGCGTGAGGATGACTATGCTCAGGCTGTCAACCCCAGTGGGATGCACCAGTAACCTGTGGCGCTGCCGCTGTTGCCATGATTGTAAGCAGCATTACCAGTTTGCAAGGTTGATCAGACCCAAACTGTTCACTGTCTACCCTCCTGGGGTGGACCAGACACATGGCACCAACCACTCTGGGGTCTGCTTGCCAAACACCCAGGACGTCATGTCAATGCAATCAGTAACGCCGCTAATATTGCTGATTGTTACGTCATGACTGATTGCTGACGTGAGGTTGACAATGCCCAGGCTTTTGACCCTTCTTGTGCGAATCAGTTTATTGGCAGTTGAGCGTACAGACCATTTATTCATAATTGTTTTGATACAAAAATCTTACTTCAGGTTGACTATGCCCAGGCTGTCAACCCCCCTGGGGTGAACCATACCCATGGCACTGACAGCTTTGGGGGTCTGCTTGCCAAACATCCAGGAGGCAATAGACAGGGGGTAAATCCCAATGTCCAGCAAGCCCCCTCCACCCATGTCAGGGTTGTACAGCCGCTCTGTATCTTCTGACATCTCAGCAATGAAATCACCATGGAAATGGTGCACCTTGCCAATTTTGCCATTTTCTATAAGCTTCCTCACCCTGTGAAGAGACACCAAAAAGCTAAGGCTACAAGTGTGGAACTGTGCATGCTCACTGTGCCACCCATTTTGACTCTGAGCCGCAGTGTGAACTGCATATACAAGGTGGGTGCATTTGCATATGCAGTCAGCAATGCTGACAACAGCATTGTCAAAAGCCAGCAGTGACATTGCCAAAGATACATGTTCATTGCAAACCCAGAGGGGACAGCAGGATCGTATACATACGCTTTTGTGGATGCAGGACTGGAATGGTGACAGCACTTGGGCCACACTCACTTGGGACTTCATGCCAAGAATGTAACAAACTGCACTTGTCACCATGGATAAGGTCACAAAGATGCTTTTTGAAAGGGAGATGTTGTATGAGGGGCTTACGTCTGTGTTGCTGGGAAGAATCTGGTCCATAGGCCAGCAGAGAAGAAGAGCCCAGTCTGCTCTGCTTTAGCTATCATTTCCCTGGTTATGGATGCATTCACCTGCGTGCACAGACCATGTTTGGTGCACCCATACAGTTGGTGATAGCAAGCGCAAACATGTGCCCAGGGTGTGAACTTTAAATGTTCGCTTTGCAAGTACATACTTGTCAGCTATCATGACACAAAACAGCCTGTCAACATAGCATTTGTGTTTTGCTCTGCAAGCAAGAGCCATAATAGAATAATTAGCTGAAGCTGCTCACTTGCAGTACATCACCATGTCCCAAACATCACAGCTTTGATCAAAGTGTAAGTGTTACAAGGCAGTGGGCTGACACAGTATGTAGAAGGGGTAAAGGGGGACTCACTGCTAGGGGTTTCTCACATAGCACATGCTTGCCATGATCCAGCATGAGTATGCTGGTGTCCTTGTGAGCAGGATGGATGTTGGACACATACACAATGTCCACATCAGGATCCTTGGCAAGCTCCTCATAATCTGACACAGCCCTCTTGACACCTACAGCAGTCTGACACCTTGTTGAAACCTGAATCTTCAGGCAATGGAAATAACAACAATGATAATGATAATGGTAATCATACCAATAATAATAACAGTAATAATAATGACATGTTCCAGCATATACTGCTAGGTATGTGTGGCACAAGTCCTATCTCGCCAGGCAGGCTTGTCTTGAGCGTTGCGATATGGACGCCTGATGTTCAACTGTTGAAAGTCAGACAAAACAATGTCATTCTGGAAGACATTTGCCTAATTTCACCAGGGCAAAAAGAGTGTGGGGCAATCAGGCTGAACAGTCTGCGCATGCTGCAAGGACACGCATTGCATGATGCCTGCAAGTGCGCAATGCTCAAGGTGAATTTGTATCAGTGTAGAAAAGCAGATATGGCAGCCTCTCTGACCTGAGGAGCACAGGTCAAGAAAAGTGCCGATTCTGCTTCTCTACAACTGTAACAAGTCAGCATTAGCTTTGCGGACAGGTGCATGGTGCTCAGTGCAAAATAGCAGTGCAACAAAACAGTGCAATATGCTGGACTGATGCAGGCACAAAAGCTGTGCCCTATGACTTGCAGTTCTGCTACTTATGATGAAGACTGTGATGTTATGATGAGGGCAACTATGTGAGTCTGCGTGCTGGCTAAAAAGTGCCCAAGCCGCTGGCAGCATTGCTGATTGCAGTTGCGTCTCGTGCACAAAGACACAGGTGTATACAGGCTGACACAAAATCTATTTTGGTGGGCAGCATGACTGACGTACCCTGCCTTATACATACTATCATCCGCATATGCATGCCCATGATACAGAACAGCATCACAAAGTAGATTGGTACATGTGCAAGCACAACCTGGACATGCTTACGTGCAGCCTCTCAGATGCAAGAATGCACAGCAAGAAGGTGTTGACTGACTGTGCTTCTTTGGAAAGTCTTGAGCCTTTGGCAACCTTCACTTAGAACATTGCATGGTCAAACGGTGTGGACTGACCATGCTTCTGCGCATATTCTTGAGCATGAGGGGAACACAATGTGGAAGATTGTTTTTTCCAAAGGGTGCGGACTGACCATGCTTCTTTGCAAACTCTTGAGCTTGGGGCAATCGAGACTTATTCCTGGCTGCACACGTCACCAGTTCTGCTCCTGGCACAAGGCTCAAAGCCTCAATGAAGTCTTCAGCAATCAGGCCTGTTCCGGCAAAACCCCATCTCAAGAACTGGAAAACTGCCAACACCCACTTGCTGTCTCCCAGAGGAAAGAAGTGTGCATCTGCTTCTAATGCTTTACCCACCTGCACATCAACAGCCAAATTATGTTGGCGTGATGCATGATGTACTGGCTGTTGTCTCTAGTTCTTATTCATTTCTTGATGACGTCTGCTTCCAAAGCTTTGCCTACCTGCAGTATCAGTACCATCCCACTGCTATCACAATCACTCGACTGATGAATCAGGGCCAACAGTGAAGCCCATCGTAAAATGCAGATGTAGCAATATCAAAAGCGACCGTTAACTCCAGGTTCTGTGCATATTTGTGCAGCATTTGCACCGGCTAGTTTTGAGTTAAGTCACAGATGATGCCATGTCCAAATGATCGTTGAGCCTCAAAGTCTTTTGTACAACCAGCACTGCGACAATTGTGCTGGTATCATATCCAAATTAAAGGCTATGGTCAGCGTCCCTAAGAGCAGGCAATTTTGATGAGCACTACTGCTGCAGTGAGTTTTTGATGCAAGGACTGCATTCATTACCCAGAAATTGTCACTACATTGAGTTGCCATTACTGAGATTTATCATTGCAGTCAACATGCAGTGCTTGGTCCCCGCTTTCATTGTTGTTACATCGAGAACTCCACTATGTCGAGCGTCACTACAACAGTGAAACATTGTACTGGCTAGATTTAAGCATTTGTGAGCGCAGCAACCTCACCTTGCTGTCATTGCTAGCGTTTCCTAATTGCTTTGTGATTTCGCTGACAGTCAAGCCCTTGAGGTGATGCTTGAGCACTTCCCACAGCTGGTGCTCCAGGGAAGCATTTAGGCCATGCTGATCCCATTCCCTGTCAAGTCAAATCACATCAACATGTCCCTCAAAGTCAATGACTGAGTTGGCCGAGACGGAACGAGAGTCGCCTGAGCAATTCTGCCAACATGCAGGCATTGAAAACACGTGCAAGTTCACGGGTCGAGCTGCGGCCGACAATGTCATTGCCATAGGGTTTGCAACAGTCTCAGTATCAAGAATCCCACGCACTTGTTATGGTAGAAAGGGCTAGGCAGTTGTTCAGGAGAGAGCGGTGACGTTCGGCCCATTTTGCTCCGTTCGTTGGGGGAAAAGCTGTGAAGATTGCCGTGTGTCTTCTGCAGAAACGAAAGTAACACCGTCCAATATGCTTCTTTGTCTAGGAGATTACGATGAGTTGCGCTTTCGCGATGCAACGAACGCAAGATGCATGCGAATGCCGTGACTATTCCGTGACAAATGAGGATAATTAGTAAGGAAGAGATATTCTTAGGCAACCCCACTTTCAACAGTTGCATTGGGCTGCTCAAAATGCTGTCTCAGCTGCAGCACTCTGGTTGCAACGTCACCGGCATGCTGCATGCTTGCAAGCTAGCGACAGCTGCTGCAGTTGGCGCCATTTGGCAAGCTGCCACACATATACTTTACTGGCTATGCATACGCTTGGCTGGCATATGCTTAAGGTGGACTGCAAAACTTTTGTCAAGTTGATGTACGAGAACGGTATCAGCGTCCAACGCTGCACCACAGTCGGTGCGTCGTTGTAAACTCCTTCTTTGATGCCCAGATGTGCAGCAGTCAACTTCATCTGATCATGCTCAATTGTGGTGGATGCACATGCAAGTACTTGCCATCTGCTGCTGTGGTTGCTGACGGTTCCATAACATCCTGCACTGCTGCTTCATCACAATTGTCAGCAGCAGCAGAAGCAACCTCTGCACCCACTTGAAGCTGATTGCCATGCAAGCAACGCATTAAGGCATGAGACGCCCGTATTGAATGTGCATTGCAGATCAGCAGATGCTTATGCTATCCAAGGATCTTTGTCAGCCTTGAATGGAACACGTCGTGCTGGCTCACTTGCCAATGTCCCGCCAACACGATCAAGCACAAGTAAGGTTTTTGCACAAATTCACCATTCAACAACATATCAACAAGTTTCTAAGCTGTGGGCATCTACATGCATATTAACACGTTGGTGAGGGGACGAGCTGTCAATACAAAAAGGGGATCAATCTATACTTCACTATTGCCTTGTACTTGTCCCAATCTGCTCCGTACTTCCTCTTGCATGCATACTCATCTCGCTGCTGGCGGTGGACTGCAAGACAGGCAAACAGATCAAAGGCACATCCGCTTCACTGTGTCACTCACGCACAACTGAGCAGACAAAAGCAATTGAGCAGCAAAAGTAGCTGAGCAGACAAGAGGGAAACTTACTCAAGAGAACTGCAAAATAGATCACGTAGAAGTATGGCACAATGCTGCCAGATCCACAGGGCAAACACCAAGCCCACCTGCATCAGCTGACCGGTCAATTCAGTAGCGTGCAATAAACCTGGCTGATGCCGTCTTTCTGGCGCTTGTCATTCATGGCGCAGTACTGTCGCAATCATCAAAGCGAATACCTTTCAAGACACTGGTATCTGGCACAAACAGAGGAAAGCAGGAAAGAGCAACCCAAGGATACTAATTCAGGCTACAGACTGTGCCACTATTGCTGTGCCAACATGCACATGCCATGCTGTGCTCTTGAGACAACAAGCACAAAAAAGCTGTCTTTGCAGTGCAGGGCAAAATCACCATCAACAACAAGCAAGCGATTTGTGGGAGGGTGAAACTCACGCCATGAGCCAGTCGCCTGTGTAGTTGATATGCCTTGCTACACCCCACCAGCCAGAAGTCAGCAGTTTGGTGCCTCGCGCAGTTTTCAGTGTCTGTAAATGCCGTACTGATGGGTGGTTAGGGTCCCGCCTGAAAGTATCTTTCTCAGAGTTTGCTCCTCTGAATGCGAAGTAGCCTAATGCCTTCACACATATAATGCCAACCAATCCAAGAGTTGAGATGTCCTGCAGCAACAACTAGTGCAGTAAGACAGCGCACATTGCATGGCGACGTCTGCAACACACAATTGACGCCATACTTGCAACGGAAAATGACATGTATGGCTATGCCATGATGCATGCTTGATGTTATAGACAGACAACAGCGTCATCACCAGCATGACGTATGCAGCAGCACCAAAGTGTGCACCATATACAGCAGCATGGAGAACACTGCTGCAAGATATGCTAGACTGCACAGCATATCTCTCACAGCAAAGGTGTTTACAGCACTCAGTGCAACGTATGCTAAACCGCGCAGCAAAGTGAGCATTACAACAAAGCTGTCTCAGTACACAATGAGGCGTCTGTACCTGTGGATAATCCACCAAGTAGCGGGCTTGCAAGCTGTAAGTGAACGGCACCCACACCAGATCGCCAAACACCAGCATGAAGCCAAATCCATCATGTACAATGTCCATGGTAGACAAGATTGCTTTCTCAAACCATATAGCATCAAAGACATATATGAACTGGAATGTACACACAAGGAGCATGGGTGCACTCACATACCCAAGCTGCTCATACTGTTTCTGCAACATGCCTAGATCAATGATGATCCAGCCTATCAACCCAGGATACAATTCACAGAAATGTTTGAGGTCAAACAAGCCCAATCTAGGATTCAGCTCTCTCCCTATGAAAAAGTTGTAGATTGCAGAATCTGTCTGACCGCCTGTGGCTAGCAGCTTTGACGCTCCAAAGGAAGTTGCGTATAGGTAAACAGACAGTGTGACGCTCAGTATGCAGTCCGCTGTCAGCAATGGCAGAAAATTGTCATAGATCCAGCTCAGGGGCACAAGCTTCAGCCAGAAGCTGAACACCGCTGCTGCCAACATTGTGACAACCAAGTTGATCTGAGCTGCAGAAGAACGATGACTGACCCTCTGTAGACAACCTTGCAGCAGATCAAAACCGGGCAGGTCCTCACCATTGAGCTTGTAGGTAAGCCTTTGCCCGTTTGCCAGCAGTACGCCTTGTGCTCGCTGGCCGGGGAGTAAGAGATGCAGAAGCATCTGAAAAGCCATCCAACCGAGGATAGCCAAGGTGCCCTGTGTACTGATCAACTGGCTATGGCGTGGGAAGCCTGGTATGTCTAAGCTCATATTGAGGCAGCCATCTGCATTGCAAATGTACACCAGACCGTAGCAGACCAGCGGCAGAAGCGCCATGATCGCAACCGGTCCGACCACAGGACCCATGAACTCGTACTCATGATCTGGTGCCATTTCCGCCTGAATGTGGTCGATCGCGGGGAAGAAGCAACGAAACGATGTTCACATCACGACTCGTTTATTTTACATATGGTGATGCAAAGCAGTCGATGGTTCGGTGGCGGTGCGCATTCCTGCTGCGCCATGCCGATGAGCATGTCTAAATTGCGACTGCATGTCATGCCGAAATGACAATTTTGCTGAACCCTACCTCTCGAGATGCGAACATTTGCACCTTATCTCGGATTTGGTACTCTAGGACAGTACATTTAATACATTTTTTACGTGAAATCAATCTCGCCAGTTTGATCTAGGGTTTTGACGACATGTGTGAGGCGTTGTGCTTGCCAACCCCATCCCTTGCAGCTTGTTTGTCAAGCGCAGAATAATTTCATTGCAATCATGCAAGCTTTGTTGAACGCCCCTACAGTTGCGCCCTGTCGTGCCAGCCAGCATCAGCCTCGTGTGGCAGCCAAGGCAGCCAACTATGCTGGTGTACGCAGCAGCTCGATCAGGGGATCTCCTGTTGCTTGCCGTCGCCCAGCTCTTGCAAAGCAGAGGCTCGTCACACCTGTGCGTGCCGTAGCAGCAGTTGAGGAGCACACGAAAGTCGATCAGAAGACCATTGAGCTTGCTATCAATGCTGTTCGTTTCTTGTCCATTGACGGTGTCAACAAAGCCAACTCCGGCCACCCTGGTCTTCCTATGGGATGTGCACCCATGGGATACATATTGTACAACGAATACATGCAGCACAACCCCAAGCACCCAAAGTGGTTCAACAGAGACCGCTTTGTGCTTTCAGCTGGTCACGGGTGCATGCTGCAGTACTCGCTGATGCACCTGACAGGCTACGCGAGCGTCACCGTAAGGCTTTCTCGCATGCATTTGTGGCAATCTGGTATTATGTGCTGCTCCCTCGTACCGACATGCTCCTTCCTATTGCAGATGGATGACTGCAAGCAGTTCCGACAGTGGGAGAGCAAGACCCCCGGTCACCCTGAGAACTTTGAGACTGAGGGTGTCGAGGTCACCACAGGCATGTCGTTTGTGCTCTTGAGCTGCAAATTTCACTATTTCACATTGCAGACCCAACATGTGCGGGAGTGACCTCTTTGCAACGACATATAGGTCCTTTGGGTCAGGGCATTGCCAACGCCGTCGGCATTGCCGCGTCTGAGGCGCACTTGGCAGCACGATTCAACAAGGACGGGCACAAACTCGTTGACCACTACACGTACGTGAGAACCAGCAAAGTTGGCACATGAAGATCAATCATTGCTTATTGGTGCTCAAGTTTGCTTGGATTTGCCACTTAAGTGCGTCAACAACAGGCACAAATTGTCCTACAGCCCCATTCTGCAATCTGCATTGCAGCCTGAACAGCATTACCGTCCAGCATGACGTGATGCGCATGCCCGCATGTCCAGTCTGATTCTCTTTCATTACCATCATCATTGTTGTTGTTGTTGACATGCTTGTTAGTGATGGCATGACCCTGCTACTTGCACATGCAACCCATAAACTGCCACCAAACCATACTGTCAAAGCCAGTTGATGCATGCAGATACTGTATATTGGGTGATGGCTGCAACATGGAGGGTATCTCCAATGAAGCAGCATCCCTGGCAGGTCACTGGGGTCTAGGCAAGCTCATCTGCTTGTACGACGACAACAAGATCTCCATTGACGGACACACAGAGATCTCATTCACAGAGGATGTCAACGCTCGCTTCGACGCCTTGGGATGGCACACACAGTGGGTGAAGGATGGCAACACAGACCTTGACGCCATCCGTAATGCAATTGAGGAAGCTAAAAAGGTCACAGACAAGCCTTCCCTCATCAAAGTGTCCACCTTGATTGGATACGGATCACCCAACAAGGCAGACACCCACGGAGTTCATGGCTCCCCTCTAGGTAAGCAGCACTTATCAGCAACATATAATTTGATCTTGCCAGCAATTTAGATCCTCTTCTTGTCTCAATTTGCCCTATTTTTCAAAGTATCAGGCTTGCCAAGTCCTGTCAGCAGCAAAAGTGCAGTTTATGGCCTCGACACCTGCTGCACAAGTCTGAATGCTGAATGGTCTCTGACAGATGACTTGCAAAACAGCCTGTAGGTCTACGCAAACATTTCGTATTGAGCCTTGCCTGTCACTGCGTGTCGGGTTCACTGTCTGTCTGTCAGAAGGTGATTTGGTCATACTATCTGTGCAAGTTTTGCTCAAGTCATCTTGCTGTTGCAACAAATCATGCACCATGGGCTGCATCTCACGGATTTCTGTCAGGCCAAGCTAGTTTGCTATCAGCGACAATACTGCCTCAATGATTGCCACTATGGAACCATGAGGCCTCACCTTGTTGCTGAAAGCAGCTACGCGCTTTCAATGGCTCATGATTGCAGCAAGCATCAATACACGTGAAGCCTTTATGGCAAGTGCAGAAAGCACAGCCTGTGCCAGGCGATGCCTGTCATGCAGCAGCTACTCAAGCCTGTATTTCTCTTGATCAGAATATTTGGGGAGACAGCCCCAAAAGCTTGTGATGGTAGCAAGCATACATACAAATGAGCACATGTGTTGGCTTGTGCATAGCTACTCAACAGCACAAGTGCTGAGTCAGCATGCTGGGGGCCACAACCCCAATGGCTTAGCTTGCAGCAAGCATCAACAGACATGCAGCCCTCACGGCACATGTGGCAGCTTGTGCCTAGCTGTTCAACAGCATGACTGCCTGATCAGAGATGGCACAATCTCAATGGCTTATGATGGCAGCGAGCATGAACATACACGCAGCCCTCCTGGCACGTGCACAGAGGTTAGCTTGCATCAGGTTGTGCCTGTGCTGTAGCAGCTGCCTAACAGCATGGGTGCTTGACAGCCCGTGTCAAGGAGGAAGCCAGACCTGAAAGTTCAGGATGCCTGTGTCAGGATGTATGTGTCTATTAACCACTGTTTCTGTCCTGCAGCAGCTATATGCAAGCATACTTAAGTGAACAGCACGTTTTGAGCAGGAAGCCAGACCTGAAGTTTCAGAATGCCTATCTCCTCAAAATGTGATGTTCACCTACCTACGCTTGCATGTAGCTGCTGCAGGACAGAAACAGTGGTTGGCAGACACATACATGAAGAGCAGCCCTAACAAGTTCTGCATGTGTTCTCAGTTTTGCAATCTTAGCAGCGGTCCTGCACCAGTCATGGCTTTATACAGCTTCATGCCACACTGCCCATTCCTAGAACACCAGACAGACAGCAGGCTTTCATATTTCTGCAGGCAAATGCAATCAGCAGCTTCAAATCAGCCCTGTTTTTGGCAGCATGCACCAACAGTATTGACCACAATTTCTGTCTTGCTGCTCTGTGTAAGCCCTGACAAGACCAATGGTATGCACTCAAGTGTCGTGCTTTGCCTCTGTCTGATAGCTGATGCAACTAAAACGCCACAGCGCATGTCTTGACTCTCTGTGCAAGAGCTGATCAGACCAATGTTGCTAATTAAACCCTGTGTCTTGCCTTGCTATATTGCATATGGCTAGATCTCATAACGCACCCCACATGTAGGACCAATTTTGTCAATCAAAGCTCATGTATCTGGTATTTCTGCAGGAGCTGATGAGACCAAGCTGACCAGGGAGGCACTGAAGTGGCCTTACGCTGAGTTTGAGATCCCCAATGAGGTGTACGATGCCTTTGGCGCCGCAGGCAAGAAGGGACAGGCCTTGGAGGACGAGTGGAACAAGGTACATATACAGTGAGAGCAGGATACATATATACAGTGAGAACAAGATACATATATACAGTCAGAACAAGATACATATACAGTGATCTTGCATGTGCATGCCAGCAACCCAGAGCAAGCAATATTACAACATGACTGCTGTGCATCTCACAAACACAACCTCAGTCATCATACAGAGACACAGTCGCAAGTTGCCCAGCAATGTGTGAGCAAAACGTACTGTCCTGTTCAGGCCCTCGATTTCTTTTTCAACGCGTTTTTCAAAGCAAACTGTGTAGCACTCTTGCATGTGGAGGTTGCAGCTGAAACAAGGCCCTGTTCTTGTACTCCACGCAAACTGTGTTGTCAAATACAGAGTCTAGAAATATTTACTCTAGCATGTGGAATGCGCTTCCATTCACAGTCCCTGCAGATCTGTCCATTATAGTAAACCCAGTAACAAATCCTGCTGTAGACACTGCAGGCCTACTTCAAAAGACAAGCTGTACTGTGATGTGTGAAGTCTGGAATAGTACCCCAGCAGTGACAATGTGCTGTCACAACAATCCCTGAGTCCTACACTCTGCACTTCTACTCCAGTGGCCAGCATACACTGTCATGTGCAGACCCTGGAGTCATACTCCAGCAAGTACAAGGAGGAGGGTGAGGAGTTCAAGACCCTCATCAACGGTGTACTGCCTGACGGCTGGGCGGATGAGCTGCCCACCTTCACACCTGAGGACAAGGCGCTCGCCACCCGTCTACACTCCCAGACCATGCTGAATGCTTTGGCACCTGTTCTACCTGGTTTCTGGGGAGGCTCTGCAGGTCACATTTTTACTCTTGTTCCGGGCATGTCAAACTTGTTGCTTGGTATTACCTTGCACAGCTCAGACTGTGCTGCATGCCCTGGCTTCCGTCCTACCTGGTTGCTGGGCAGAGCTTGCCTGTTGAGCGCTCCCAAGTGTTATTGCTTGCCGCTCCCATGAGCCGCTCTGTTGCAAATCGCCCCGCCCCGCCAATGTCTTGTACAGTCTTGCAGAGACTCTATGAGAGGCCTCTGGAATTTGACACGACCTTCTTAAGCCTTCAACCTTTGACATGTCATCTCATAGTCTCTGATCTCCTCCAGTCGTCGCTGGCAAGGCTCTGCAGGGCACATGCTTGTTTTCCCTGCAACATGAGTCTTTACTTGCATCAGTCTCAACATTTGTTGCGTGACTGCAGATCTGGCACCCTCCAACATGACCCTGATGAAGATGTACGGTGACTTCCAGAAGGGTCAGTACCAGGAGAAGAACTTGCGGTACGGAGTGCGTGAGCACGGCATGGGTGCCATTGCCAACGGCATTGCCCTGCATAACCCTGGCATGATCCCATACTGCGCCACCTTCTTCAACTTCACAGACTACATGCGAGCATCCATCCGAATGGCTGCCTTGTCACGGGTAAGCTGCTGCTCCTGTCGGCTGTCAGCTGCCAGTGGCTGTAAGCCTCTTTATGTACGACCTATGCATGACAAAACCTTAGCCTGCTTCAATAGTCTGTGACGCTTTCTGAACAAGACTCTGCCATTTGTCCTGCCAATTGATCTTGCTGCTGAGGTAAGTGAGACCTTGTGCTGTGGCTGCAACAGCACAAGGCTTGTCCAACAAATTCATGTGGCTTTCACATACATGGGCAAATGTGACTCTGTGCTGTGCCTTTGCTGTCTGGAGCCATACATGTCACAACCCATGACAGCACAAGGCTTGTGTTGGACAGCCACATGCTCTGACGTGACCGCATGTGAGGGATATGCCTGTCACCTTGTGTATGCTGCTGCAGTCTGGCATGATCTTATCTGACCTACCTGTGACCTTGTTGCGTGCTCATGCAGTCTATCACCATCTTTGTGATGGTACATTACAGCAAGAAAGATACGTGGCACAGTAAGATCCTCACAGTATATGGGTCTTGTGCAGCACAGTTACACAGTTGTTACACCTGCTCAGCGTGACTCCCTTGTGTGCTGGTGCAGTCTGGCACCATCTTTGTGATGACTCACGACAGTATTGGGCTAGGAGAGGATGGCCCCACTCACCAGCCTGTGGAGCACCTGGCATCCTTCCGTGCCATGCCCAACATCCTCATGATGAGGCCTGGTGATGGTAACGAGACCGCAGGAGCCTACAAGGTATCATCTAACATGTCTTCTGCACAGAGCCAATGCTTGTTTTAGCAGCTTGCAGCATCATGGCAATGCTCAGAGGGACTGAGCGTGAGTTTCCTTGTCCGATGCTCAAGGGTCTTTTGCGAGCTTTGCTCTGTAAGCCAGCTAGTGTGATGGACTCGATGTGAGCAGCTGTGAGAGTAGTTTGTGATTGCTTTAGCAGCTGGCAGCACTATGGCATTTGGCTGCTGGGTGTGATTGATTCCGCGTCCCCAACTTCAGGAAGCGTCTGTGAGCTTGAGTCCAACAGCCAAGTAGTGCAGTGCCCAGCTGACATGGCCTGCAAAGGCAGGCAATGCTTGCTTCAGCCGGTGTTATCTTGGCACGCGATGGCCTGGCTGCCAGACAAACTTTAAGAAGCTTTTTGAAGCAGGAGTGTCTCAAAGCCGATCAACTCACTGCAGCAGTGTTGCCAAAAAATCATGCATGTCCTTGCCAGAACCGTTCAACTTGCATCAACAAGACAAGGCTTGTCTGACAAGCAATGCTTGGCCTAGGCTTATTGGCACTGCACTGATTGGCTACCATCCCATCATCATATGAAGATCTTGAGCTAGTTCCTTGCCCTGTTTGTATTTGAAGATGATTTCATGATCAGAATAGAGTCTCAGGTCATGAAATCATCTTCAAATACAATCAGGGCAAGGAACTAGCTCGAAAACAAGGCATCAGAGGGTTTGCATGACCTTTGCACCATTGCATAGCTTCGGCAGAGTGCTGAGCAATGTCTTGCCGCATGTAATGCTCAAGTCACGAGCAGTTACTGGTTTCAAGCAGACATGGGTCACAGGGCGAGTGCTTGCACTCATCAGCACAATAGCCAGGCTTTCATTGTCAGCAAAGTGCAATCACTTGGCAGCACGTCCCTGTGATTTGGTGTAGCAGCCTGCATTGATGTAGAACTACATTCTGCTGCACTAAAATACTGAGTTTTGCTACATGCTGACTGAAGAGGGTTGTCTGCTGGATACAAAATTCTGAAGCGCGTTTGTCATGGTCATACCATACTTGCTCCTCAGGTTAGAGTTATAACATGCTGACAGCAGGTCGCATGCTATATTTTGATCCGCAGGTGCTAGAATGCTGAGTGACAAAGCTGCCTCTGAGTTTTCGAAGCGACAAAATTTTCAACTTGCCAAAGCTTGAACTGGTAGCACGCGCTTTTGAATAATGCATGCAAAGTTCTTGAGGAGATTAAGCATCTGCAGCTGATATGGCAAAGAAGGCCTGATGCCTTTCTGCCTGGCTGAATAAACAGCCTTCCTGCCTGCACTGTTTCCCTCGGGTGCCCAAGGCAGGGCTTAGAAACAGAGCCTTCGTGCTGATGCCATGTTACTGTACCAATTGTCAGCATGGTGGCCAGTTGAGCATGATTCAGCCTTTTACAGCACAACTGTGTGCATGGTAGGCTTTCAAAAAGGTAGCAGCGGTCTTTCATGTCAGTAACGTGGCCATAGTCAAAGGCATCTTCAACTTTGGCGGCATGATTGTGCGTACTTTGGCACCTGCCAAGAATGTAGCAGCCGTATTGCTTGTTAGTATTTTGGCCATCGTGAAAGGCATCTTCAGCTTTGTGGCATGATTGTGTGCGTGATGAGGTGTGTCAAATCTGCAATGCTCTTGCAAGCAGCAAACTGGGCATGCAGCATGGAGAGGTGGATCAAGAGTGGTAACAGCTGATGCTGTTGATGTTGTTCCCGTTGTCTGATTTGCACCTGCATGTTGACCCCGCAGACTGCTGCTGTTGCAACAAGCGTGCAGAATGGCAGCTCAAAGTACAGTGAATTCTCTTCTAAGACACTCAATGTAAGGACAATTTTAATGTAGGGACAATGCAGTTGGTCACCAATCACTGCATTCCAACTGCAGTAGTCCCTCTGAGTAAGGACAATGCAATAGTTGTTCAATATAAGGACAAACTTTGGGCAATCAAAATAGTTGTTACAAAGAGAGTGTACTGTACTGCACTCCACGTGCACATGTGCTGTGCCGCCTTCTCATCGTGTATCACCTGCAAGGTATTTATCTGCAGACACACAGACAAAAAGGTGACAGTAACAATGAACGCCATCTGCACTAACCCCCATCGGATGTCAGAAACAGCATCGCTTGCCTGCATGCTTGCTGGCTTGCTTGCGTAAAGCAACATCTAGATCAAGTGCTGATTGCTTAACACTGCAAATTGCGACAGAGCTCAGCAGGAGCATTTCAATCTGAATGTGTTGAACTGACTGATTGCATGACTCAGTGATTGCTTGATGTGTGCGTCGCGGACATCAACAAGGGGATTGCAATCATTTGCCTTGTCTGATTCTTTGACTGCTTGACTGACTGGTTCATTGCTGTGTACAGATTGCAGTGGAGAACAACAGGGGCATCAACCCCAAGGGCTACGGCCGTCCATCCATCCTAGCCTTGTCACGTCAAGGTGTGCCCAACCTGCCCGGTACCTCCAAGGAGGGTGTTGCCAAGGGCGGCTACATTGTACACGGCGGCGACGGCAAGCCTGACGCCATCATCATGGCAACAGGTAAGCTTAGTACAGTGAATTTTCTGTCTTGTTTGCATGGCTTGTGTGGGTTTTGTAAGGGTAGTTGAGTGTTACACGGCAGTGACGTCAAGCCTGCTGCCCTCATCATGGCCACTGGTAGATTTCTCAGCATTCAACCCTGCAGTATGTTTCATCTAGCTGTGTATGCACCTTTTCCTCCCTGTCAGCTTGGCATTGTATGTGAGTGCAAAGAGTGGCTACACTGTATACGGTGGTGACAGCAAGCCTGATGCCATCATGATGACCACTGGTACGCTCAGCCCCCTCTATAGTAGTGCTCTCTTGAATTGCATGGGCAGGCTTGGCTTGCTGTCATGTCAACCTTTAGTGCTGCCTCACCTGCTTTGCAGCCATGTCACACAGTCTAGGGTGCAGTTGGTCGAGACTGTAAGCTTGGCCTGCCCTCTTCAGTCCAGGCAGTCTGTGCTGTCATTAATCACCAAAGCACGCCATGCCTCTCACAGCGGTGTTTGGTTGCTAGGCACTGAGTTGGGGCTAGCAGTGGACGCAGCCAAGGAGGTAGAGAAGGACGGCAAGAAGGTGCGAGTGGTGTCCCTGGTCTCGTGGGAGCTCTTTGAGGAGCAGGGCAAGGAGTACAAGGTGTGGCTTTGATTATGCTGCTTACAAGCAAGGGCTGTGAATATGTTGCTGGAAATCATGTCTTTAGCCTGCGCTATGTCCTGTTGGATGGCTCAACCCTGTGCTATGTGCTGTTTACCACTTGTGTCTTAGAACGTGCTACATACTGTGAAAGTCTGGTATATGACTCTGCTGTATGCTGTCCAGAGTCATATACCAGGCTTTGCTATGTGCTGTGGGCAGTTGCATTTGAGATTGTGCTGCATGCTTTTTAGAGCTGCTTGGTGAGCAGATGTCTGGCAATTGCGTCCTGCATCTCTTGCCAGGTGCTGGAGGTGATTGGCAGTTGTCTGCACGCCAAGCAGCTTCAAATTGTCAGCATGTGTGTGCAACTGCTTGCTGCGCAGCTTTCTGGGCAAAGCCTCCCACAGTGTGTGTCTTCAAATTCCTGTCACTGTGATTGGCATGAACAGCTTGACATGACATCAGACTGTCAGCAGTTGGCTGGGTATAGTAGTGGCTTCCTCCAAACAACTCAGCTACAATTTTGCTTGTATGCTTTCTGCAAAACCTGATTTGAGATTTGTGACGTTTTGCTCTTCCCCCACAGGCACACTCCGGTCACTTTGTATACAGGTGCACAGCATACTTGTTCCAGTCCTTCAAAGCATTGAGTGCAAATGTTGTGCTGCTGCAGGACTCCATCCTGCCCCCTGATGTCAAGGCACGTGTGTCAGTTGAGGCAGCATCAACCTTTGGATGGTTGAGGTATGTTGGATTCGAGGGTATCTCATTGGGAGTGGACCAGTTTGGACAGTCAGCACCAGCACCCACAATCTATGAGAAGCTTGGAATCACCGTTGACGGTGTTGCAAAGGCGGTCAAGTCTCTGCTATAAATAACTAGCCAGAGTTCTGCCACTGTGAGCAGTTTATAGCAGCTTAGCTTTGCTTTCTGTCAAGTTTTGTGCAGGATGCCATCTGTGCAATTGTCTGTTTTGACTGTCAGTGCAGTCTTTCTGAATCAAGTTTTGATTGGTGGCTGAGCAAAATATAGCTTGTGATGCACGGACTGTTTGGCAATAAATACCTGGCATGAGTACGTTGATTGACCAGTCACAAGACAACATGTTGATAGACCCATCAGTCTTTATCAGTCTACTCGAGCATGGCCTTGTTTGCCCAAAACGTTACTTGTTTTCTGTAAGCAAGTCCCTGAACTCGCGCTTTTGTACTGGCGTACTGGCATATGGTCATGTTCTACTGAACAGCCCTTTCAACGTTGCCAGCTGATTGACAGCTCTGCATCTGATAGCAGGTAGAGAGCTGGATGTACTATCTATGTACTATTCAGTCAGCTTCATGCCATGAAGCCCTCAATTATCATACCTGGCAATGGCGCTCTGCATGGGCTTCAGCAACACGTGCCTGCATTGGAAACATCTCCCCAAGATGACTTATTAGGCCTGCACAGTCTGGGAAAGCAAAGTGCAGACAGCAACGCAGACGGCAGTCATTGAGTGCAGACGGGTGATCTGGAGGGGTTGCCAGTCAACATTGGCTTAGTTGCTCTGTTGGAGACTCAGAGGTCACTTGGGCATGAGAGTATCTGTGACACCACTCACACCTAAGCTGATGCATATGCCGCACAATTCCGCACAGAGTATAGAGTCTACAGTTGCTGCTGCCGATGCTGCGCATCTGTCTTATACCGTAGACTGAGCTGCAGCTGCGCTGTAGCTTGCCGACCACGAGTGCTGAGCATCAAGCAACAACTGATCCCGAGTTAAGAATTGACTACCTGAAAAATAGCAACCAAGTTGGTCTGTTGGCAGATGCTTCCCACAGGTTGAATGCCAAATCAGGTCACTGATTTTGCCCTTGCTCTGCATTGAGACAAATTGAGAGCAAGGGCAGACTGTTTACTTCCATGCTGTTGAGTCTGTGGGGTTGAGTCATGGGTCAATCTTATGCAGCTATCTTGTTTGAGCTATTGTATTGACTTTCCGCGAGTCGCGTTGACTTCGAAAGTAGCGCCGTTGGCACGCACGTCGAGACCTTTGCGCGAGCAGGCTTGTGCCGACAATTGCTGACTCTGGCGAGCAAGATCTTTTGATTCTCAGCGTGCTCAGCTTGAGTTGCGTGACTTCATGCACCAAACCGCCGTACTCCAGCCCGGCGTCAGCTTTGCACAACGGCTAGCACCCCGACATATAGGCTGTACCCGCTCAAGACGTACACATGCAATCCGTGCCGCAGCTGCTGGTGAGCAGCTCTGGCCAAAGCAGCAGTCTTATGTGTTGCATGCAGACGTTATAGTCGCCCTGCTTTGGCGAATCAAGACCTTGCGGACCTGACGTTCGCTGATGCTTTGCAGCCCCAGCTATGACATTCAATATAGCAGAAACAAGCATCACCTTTCCGTTTCAAAAGCTTCAAGCGCAGCAGCTCAGCAACTCCATCACAGAGCTAATACAGACCTTTGCAGCTAAGCAGGAAGCAGAAAGACCTAAGCGATGGAAAGCCATGGAGTATAAGCATAAAGGCAAGTCCATCACACATGACTGACAGCATCTGCATACAGCCACATGCACACATTGCCTTCATGCCTGCATGCTAAGCTTAAGAACAGCTTGTTGTGTGATTGTGACGCTGACTGCATGTTTGACTAATTACATTCAGAAGGTGGCAAGCATGCACACATGTCACATGTGAGTCACCATGCATATGAGTCACGTATGACTTGTAAAGAACACCAGATGTGTGCACACAGGTAACGACGGTCAACCTGGCCAAGAGCTAGAATATTTGGAAGTTTTTTGCAATCCAAACGCATATGCAACAGCGTTTGATGCAAAGGTGTTGATCACATTGCGTGGTCAGGGCCTAAAGGTCACCACAGAAGGGCGATTAAGCAACTTAAAGGGAGATGTTGACACTTTTCTTGGACAGTGATAGTATGGCATGCACTGATGGGTCTGCCGACCCTGCTTTGTGAGCCAGCAGAAAGCACGAAGAGCTTGGTGGCAGGATGCGTTGCTTGGAATTGAAAGTTACAGCTGCAAATGACCATTGGTGCTTGCAGACTTTGTGCCTGATCAGCAAAGCGCGATTTCAATTGCAAAGCGTGTTTGATAACTGACACTATCCGCAAGGATATGACAGACCTTTGGCCATATGATCACCTCACATTGATGACTGTTTGATGGAAAGCCACATGACGTTGCAGCACCTAGAAAGCACAGGCGTCTGATGACCTGACACACATTAGGACTGCGACCAAGTAAAGTCTCAGCCAGCACCTTGGCACAAAGATTCCAGTCCATGTATGAGGATAAATGCAAGTTTTTGCAGTCATGCGCTGAGTGACAGACTGCTGGTGATGCGCTGAGGTGTTACTAACATATGTGAATGATGTATTACTGACATTGACTTCAGTGCCAAGGTCTGTCATTTGCTCCCTCTTCTGCCAAGTGTCCTTCATCCAGAGCTTGAGCTTCCTGCATGCATGCAGCCTCAGAACAAAACGCTACATGTAGCTCAGAAAGCAAAGACAAGGAAAGGCTACGCTGTTAGGCATCACGACATAGACGCCTCTGTGAAATGATGCAGCCTGGGGTCTCAACCCACCACCAGATATGGTGACATGGGTGTGGTGCCTAGGTCTGATGATACCACCAAAACTGTGATGGTGATTTTCATTCTTAAGCAAATGTTAGCTTGCATGTCATGCTACGGTATCAGTGCTGCTGAATGAGAGGCTGGTAACATGCTGACACTGTGCAGTTGATTGCTTCTGTACGTACCTAACTGGGCCTGCTGAGCCTGCCTGGCCCACTTTTATAATGAAAATGACACCGTGCTGCTTTCTACTGCAGAGACAGCACTGTACATGTCAACACCAGCATTGCAACATCATTATTTCACTGTACTTGTCATCAACAGCATTTGACTGTTTGTATCAAGAAGAGCATATCAAAATCAGCCAAACAGTCAAGTGGTATCTTGACATGCTTTGAGACTCAATGGTCACTTGGTTATAAGAGCATCTGCAGTGCAGGGCTTTGCCTGACCTGCTCAGCTGCTTCAAAAGCCTCTGACATGCTTCTGCCAGTCACACTGCCCTTGATCTCTGTGGAAGGAGTCTCATTGCTAGGTTCAGGCTGTTGTAGATCTGTTGGTTGCAAATATTGCTGCATGAGAGCGGCCCAGGGGTCTTGAAGCATAGCCGGGTTGGCATAGGCTTCAATGTTGACTTCAGCGCCAGCATCCCTGATTCAGCCGAAAACGTGTGAGAAAAAAGACAGAGAGGATCTACACCCTTTGTTCGGCCGACGTATTGGATCAGATGTGTCAGAATACATGTCCCAACTGTTTCTCAGTGTTCACAAACATGTAAGTGCTCCATTGAAACCAGCGCGTCAAAGATGTAAGCCCTGTGACACTAGGGTATGGGGGTAGTATGAAAGCTTGAATGGATGCTTGGTCCAAGCATCTGCAACCTGTGCAAAGCAACAGCCATAAGTCATTCACGCTCTGACCATCTAGAAGACAGGCAGCTGCTCTGGCATGAATAGCACTGCAGGCTGTATTCATGGACCAGAGTCAGCCTGTTGTTGCTTGATTTTGACCTTTTGTGAAAGCAGGATCAAGCAGGACACAAGCTGTGAAGGCTGTTTGCTTCAGGCCCAACTTTGATGCTAGGTTCTGCAGACAATGTTGCGTTGCTGCATTTGAAGCCCATTTGCAGGAACTCGATCATAAGTCAGCAACTGCAAAGCCTCACAAAACAAAACAGGTCTTTTCAACATGGGTCAATGAAGTCAGGTGAGTCAAAGGCTGTAGTCAGCTGCACGTTGAAGCAAGTGCGGCTGCACATGCCAGTTGCAACCATGGAAGTGGATTCTCAAGATGACCTCAGTTGCGCCACTAGGCAGCACTGACTGCCCAGGAGACATTCTTCACTGGGGAGACTGCCTCTATGACTATGCGCATCAAAAAATGTTTGGCTTCTTTTGACAAAAAGGATCTTGACAAAGCGCACCTGTGTCTTCGACCTCTTCCTCTGCCTCTTGAGTGACTGCTGCCACGTGAGTCCCTGCCCCTTCCCCTCCCTTGAGGTGGGGGCCCTGGCCCCAGGCCTTGGGGAGCTTGTGGGCCAACAGGAAATCCTTGCATGAACCCTGGATATTGCTGACCCATAGCTGCAGTGTTGGAGTCAGGAAGGGGGGTGGGCCTGGGACCAGGAGGTGGGGGCGGCAGCGGGGAGTGGGGGCCAAATCCAGGAGGGCCTGGGGCAGGTGGCATCATTGCAGGAGGGCGCATGTGATTTGACCAAGGATGCTGACCCAACCCCATACCTGCAACAGTGCACTTTGTATTGCGCCTTGCTGCATATTGTGAGTATGTCTGCATATGATACACAGCTTGGGCATGGTTTCCCGTGCTGTGGTATGCGTGTTATGTGGGAGACAAAACTGCATCAGTGCAGAATGCATAGCAGTTGCAAAGCTCAGTACAACTCCAGGTGGGCATGCTGCAATGTGGATTTGAGTGTTGACTCAGATGTGTCTGCTCATGTAAGGCATAAGGAGGCACATGAGCTTGTGGCTTTGGAGACGCAGATGCAGACTATGCATTCTCATGCACCCATGACAGCTTGATTTTGGCTCAGCAACACAAACACTGTCAATATATACCTTGAGCAGAATTGTATGGCTGATTATGCGGTTGCTGAAGAAACCCTGCTTGCGCTGATGCCTGCATGTGTGGCTGATGATCAAAATGCTGAGAGGGCCTGGGTTGACCAGCAAAGCTGTGTGGTTGTGAAGATGTTGCTGGTTGCCCTGGTGCTGTTTGAAATTGCTGAGGCAACGCGCTGATGCCAGCTTGAACATTGCCAAGGCCATGCCTTGAAGACTGCTTTGCAGCTGCAGGGCGTGCTTGCAGCATGGCAATGGGGTCACTGCAGCGTGAGTGTAAAGTCAGTTGAAATGCTTGTCTGTCAAGCAAGGCCTGCTGTGAAACGTCGCTCCAGACCTGTAGAAGCTAAAAGTTGTTGGAGTAGGGGTGCTTTCTCGCTCCTGCTCGTTCAAGGGGTTGACCATGATAGCACTTCCTGCACACGTCCCAATCCTGTGGTGCAGTGCCCTGGACTAGCGCCTGTAGGCATGCAGGTGCTAAGACTAGGGGCTTTTATAGGGGCAGTAGGTGCGTCATCGTCCGCAGCCTCACCACTTTCTACAGCTTGTGCTGCGTCCGCTTCTTGGCGCATCAGCTTTAGCCGCTTGCGCCGTTCAGCCGGGTCAACGTTCCCCATGGCCGCTCAGTGATCTCAGATCATGCACACCACGCAAGTTTAGCCGCAGGCACCTGGACGGCAGTTTCACCACTAACTGCTTGCTATAGCAGCATTTTCATACAACATGCGCACGCCAGCCGAGAGCCTGCGATGTCACATTCGAGCCGTGATCATGACCGCCAGTATCACATGCTGATGCTTTGGCAAAACAGTTTTGCCATGCGCTGAACCGAAAAGCAACGGGCTGCGGTGCTTTGTCTTGATACGCTTGCCTTGCACGATTTCTGATTGTTGGCAAAATACAGAGGAACAGGAGAACCGCTTGTGTGTTACGTCCAGTTCCAAGCCAGCAGGCGCCAAAATAGGCGCAGCAGCAGAGCTTAGTGCTGAGTGTTCATGCCCTCTTCGCTGACACAGGCACTTGCAGCTGAAGTCAAGCGTCAAGGCAAACCAAAGAACCAAGTGCAAGAGCTCGAATTAGATCAGAAGTGCAGAGCTGCGGCTGTCCAGGTGAAGCGCGAAGTGATGTTCGAGTTGTCATAGCATTGGTGTTATCCTGAGGGCTGGTCGTTTCGCACGGCTAAGCAAGTACAACGAAGTGCCATACACGTTGTTTAGGATCAAGCACCTTTGTGCGCAGGGTTTAGACGGGTTTACCAGCTTGGTCACCTTGTCTCTCGGCAACATCAACCTTACATCTCTTGCAAACTTTCCTCAGCTACCTAAACTCCAAAACTTGCTGTTGTCAGATAACAAGATCGCCGGCGGCCTTGAAGCCTTGACAACAGCGAGGCTTGATCGTCTGACAGAGCTAGACTTGAGCGGCAATAAGCTCGCCTCGCTAGCAGCCTTCAAACCCCTCGCGGGCTTAAGATCACTCAAAGCCTTGCACGTCGAGGGCAATCCAGCGCAGGAAGCCGTTGCAGACTTGCGAAAGGCTTTGTTCAAAATGCTAGCAACGCTGCAGTACCTTGATAACAAGGACCACTTTGGCAAAGGTACAGCTTAGCACTGCCCAGCATACAAAGCAGCACCCTTGCTGCCTTGCGGGTCAGCATCAGCCTGGCTAGTTTTCCTGCAGAGAGACTTGATCTTGAGGAAGATGATGATATTGAGGACGAGTATGAGGAAGTAGATGCTGATGTGGTAAGCTCTACAGTTGCTGTCTTTGCTCAGCATTTGCAAGTGCCTGGCATCTTCACAGCAGCAAATGTCATTTTTTGGTGTAGGATGATGGTGATGGTGGTGAAGACGAAGAGGATGCAGATGAGTATGACGAAGATGCTGGGGATGAAGGAGAGACGTTTGAGGAAGAGGGCGAGGTATCAAACTAGTAACAGCATCTCACTGACCACAGCTCAGCTGTCATTTTGTAATTTGCGTACTGAGTTGCACAAGTGTGTATGCAGGGTGGCGGAGAAGGTGGTGCTCCTGAGCAGGTACACATCTTCTTTGGACAATGCTTTGCACCCCATGCTGCTGACCTTGCATGCATTTGCTGGCTTGCATCTGATCTTACTTTGCCAGCAGAGCAAGCTCAATAGCTGGTTGTGATGAAGACACAATTCTAGGTTGGCCCATGTGAGGCACAGTTGGTGTGCTGCAGTGTTTGCATGTGTCATAACAAGGTTTTGTTGTCACATTTGCTGTGGCGTGAGTATAGGGCAGAGGTTATGGTGATGAAGAAGATGATGAAGATGATGATGACGAAGAGGGTGACGAAGAAGAAGAGTATGATGAGCCAGATGAGGAGGATGAAGAAGATGACGAGGAAGAAGAGGTATTCTGCATTGGCTTGTAGCATGCATTGCACATTCGATATTGCATTGCTGTTGTTTGGAATTGCATTTGAGCATGCTGCATTAGAGGCTCTGTGACAGGCTAGAGCCTTGATCGCGTATAGTGTTGTAGATTGCGACTGTTCACAACTACCTTTTTTTGGCCGTTGCACTAGCCAGCTGGGCTGAGATTGTGTCAGCTATATGAGCACCTGCAAGTGCCTGCTGCAATGATCATGCCACAGAGCACTTGTCGCATCTTGTTGTGGCATGCTATATGTCTGCTGTGCACAACTGATTACATACCAGCCCACAAGGCATACTTTCTGAAGCGGATGTTGCAGCTTGAAAGTATTTTGATTGCTTGCTTTGATGTGCAGGAGCCCACACTTGGCACAGCTTACCTGGTTGGACAGGTACGCTGCAGATCCTTCCTGCAATCTCTCACATGTTTGATACCAACGCCTTGTTCATCAGGCATGGTGCAATGTGTCTGCTGCACAGTTATACTTGCTGCTTATTCACACTTGCAAGATAGGCTTTGCAGTGGCGTACGAGTAAGCAGCAAATGAAGGAGTGCTTGAGTGAATGGCATGAGAGCTTGCCACTACCATTTTGCAGCTGTCTACCAATTCTGTGCATCTTCATATTGGTCAGTGGTGTCACGGAATTGGTCTTGAGCTGGAAGATTCTTGCTGAGCTACAGCTGGAGAGTGGTGCGATGGCAGAGCGTCTTACCATTTGTGCTGAATCCTTGAGTCCTGCTGCAGATTCCAGCTCATGATGAAGATGATGAAGTAGACTATGAGGATGAAGGTGATGCTCCAAGCGAGGACTTTGATGATGAAGAAGAGGAAGAGGCAGCTGGTGGAAGTGTCGCTGCTGCAGGTCTTTTCACTGCCAAATGCTTTGGCTGAAGTCACGATCTGTTTGCCAAGCAGGCTTGCATAACGCGTTTGCACACTGCCAAGAGTATTTGCGATCAATGCATGTTGATCAGTCCTGCAAAGCATTTGTCACTATCACATGGTCACTGATCAGAAAGATGTTGTGGAGACAATGCTTGCTATCTAGCACACAGGGTTTGTTCTGCTTGAAGCACTTAGCTTGCTTGATGGCAGTTGCCCTAGATCTCAACCTGAATGTGTACGCTCAACTTTGTCTGTTCATGCATACAGCTGTGGCGCATTTGAAGCGAAAACGTGAGGAGGCAGATGAGGAAGAAGAGGATGAAGACGAGGATGAAGATGACGAAGAGTATGACGATGAAGATTAGTGAGTCACAGCTTGTCACTAACAGGCCTTTTATGTATTGAGACCCTTATAACATGCAGCCTAGAGGCTGCCTTGGATTGGCAGGTTTGAGCCAATTGTAAGACACAGCACGCATGACAGCGGGGACAAAGCTCAGCAGCCAGCTGTCTTGGCCATCAAATCATGAGTGGTGCTTTCAGCTCTGTTTGGCTAAATATCCATCCACAAGGACACACTGATTTCCTGTTGTCTACTAGGCAAAATATTCTCGGGCCAACTTGGCTGGAGGACATGTGTTCAAGTGTTGCACAGTGTATGGACAAGTCTGCTGTTTGCTTTGGGGACGTATATTTTATTCTGACTGTTCCTTTGGTGCAAGCAATGCAGCACAGCTAGCTTGTTGCAGTAGACTGGCACGCTCAACAAGCTGTCACATTGCCTTCAAAAGGCATTGTCTCGGAACATGTGTAACAACAGTGTAGTGGCTGACAAATGGCTTGTGAATCCGGTGCATCCAGTTGACTGTTTCTGTAACCAAGCGTCTGCACCAGCAGGCATTGATCTTTCAGCTAAATAAGGTGATAGTCATACTTTCTGTCGGACTGGCAAAAAACAAGCTACATGACAGGCTGTGACACATAGCAGTCAAACGTACATCACAGTCACTGAGTGTGCCATGGCTTTATGGTGTGCATGGCAATATATATATTGCCATGGCAATATTGCCAATATTGCCCATTAATGGGCAACTGAGGCGCGCTGGCAAGGCTGAATGAGTTCAGTCACTCTTCACTGTGTGTCACGTCTCAAAAGGACGTGCCGCCTCTGCCTTTGTGAACCTGCAATCAGATCAGCCTGTTGGAACAGCATGCAGCAAGATTGCAAGAAGACCAACAGACCGCTTCTATCACGTGGGTCAGCTGGCTATCCGCTCGGTGTGCTCGTGCGTTCGATCTCCAGGTAGGGCGCTGAAATTCAATTTGCGCAAAGAGCTGTTGTCAACAGGCCTTGGCGCCTGCTCGTTTCCGGCTGACCCGACTCGCCTGAACGGCTGCCTCTCGGACGGCTGCGCCGATCTTGCGGCATGCCCATGCCCTTAGCGATCCAAACGCCGGTCTGCAGGCTTCTCCCAAGCCGGTCAGCAACTGTTGTGCCCAAGCCGTGCCATCAGCGCAGTCGGCGGTGTCGACAGGCATTTACGTGCAGAGCAAAGCAAGTTGTGCGTGTCTACACCCCTGCGAGTGATCTGCCTTGGCTTGTGCCGACCTCTTGCGCGAACATATGCCTGCAAGCACTTTTGCAAAAAATTGCTGTGCTAGATCTGCCTGTTATCCCTAATCTCCTTGTTTCACGTGTTCTCCGCGTGCTTGCAGAACGCAGGCACAGCTGAGCAGTCAAAAAAGGCACAGCCAGCTAAAGGTAAAACAGAGAAAGAGGCAGACGATCAGGCCACAAAGGCCAAGGAGGAAGCAGAAGCACAGGGAGAAAATGTAGAGGTCGAAAAGCAAGGCAACGAGATTAAAGTAATCAAGGAGGGAGGGGAGCAGATTTACATTGGTTTTGACAAGGGGGCCAAGACCAAGGATGGCAAGGGCAGAATCATTGAGGATGATCCAAGTCGGTACCCTGACAGGACCCAGACAACAGGCGGGTGGGCTGGTGGTGAACAGGGCCTGGCTGCTTTCATTGAGGTACCCTGACTGCATATCTTGCACCATCTAGCTTGACATCTTTTGAAATGCAGCCTCCTGTCATTGTACATGTTGTCAGCCACAGTGCCTGTCTGATAGCTGGGAAGTTTTGCTGTAATGACAGAATCAGCAACTGCTGTTCTAGGGGACTATGCTGCATATCTTGCATTGCCAAGATGAAAGCCTTCTGCATTCTAGTCTTGTGCAAATGCAAGTTTCTAACAGCCATGGAGCCTGTACAATAGCTGAGGTAGCTAGCAATATCTAAACATCAGCACTGAGTGCCTTGAACTGCCATCGAGTTTTCAAAAACGAATGCACACCTCTCAGTTTGAAACTCCGAGTCAGGACATGCAATTGTACAGGCTCTTGAGAACAAGATCCATCAAAGGTGCAGCGTTTACTGTAACACAGCAGCACGTTGCTGCTGGTGGCAACTTATGTTGAGTACTCAGCTTAATATGACTGCCATCCAGGATTCTCAAAGTGCAACACTCCTGCATCCCTCAACTGCTAAATGATTTCAACCACAACAGTCTATCATCAGGCTCGTGCTGAACAGGCTGAATCTGCATCAGCTCTCTTACAATTTCTCAGGGTTGCCAACATTGTGCTCAATGCAGAGCATGTGCAGGCAGCAAGATGTGTGTTGGGTGCTCGTGTGAGCCGCATCAAGGCATACATACAGGCCAACAGAAGCATAACCTGGTGAAGCATGGCGCTTCAGAGTGTCAGGTCCTGCAAGCAGTCATTGCATGCTGTGACAGTCTTGCTTGCAGCTGCAATTTGGAAGAAACATATGAAAACACTTCAAGCAATTGCTTTTGAGAAGGTTTGCTGAAGAGTCTGCAACTTTGTATTGCAGGAGGAGCAGAAGAAGAGTTCAGCTGGCCAGGCTGTCGTGCCCAAGGACCAAGAGGAAGCAAAGAAGGAGGGTGGTCAGCCGAGGG
Source organism: Trebouxia sp. TZW2008 (assembly GCA_002118135.1). NCBI lineage: Eukaryota > Viridiplantae > Chlorophyta > Trebouxiophyceae > Trebouxiales > Trebouxiaceae > Trebouxia > Trebouxia sp. TZW2008. The sequence goes on from BDIU01000140.1 coordinate 149,661, forward strand.
TGATCAGCAAAGATGGTGACACCATATACATTGGCTTTGGCAAGGGGTAAGAGGATGGCCGTTGCTCTACTCAAGTCGTGCCCATAGTGTTCTCTATGCAAAGAGAAGCAAAGCAGCAGCTGGGATTGCTTTCACTTTTAGTGTCTGCGGCAAGCAGGCAAATGAGCATTGTGCTGTGCGCCACAGCAATCATACATCAACTTCATGTCACCAACAGGACGTGTGGTCACTGCAAGTTAACATGTCAACTTTTTGCTGGCAACACAGCACAAGGTGCTTGGATGCCCAGACAACATAGCAACATCCTGCTGAAATCAATATGTCACCAGTGACATCAGATGCAGCAGTGCAAGTCATCCAGGCGCTCTGCTGAGCATGCTTGCTACCTGCCTTCAGATAGCAAGAAAGTGCCCAAATCAATATGCCTTCAGTGATATCAAATGCCTGCAGCCATGCAAGTCGACCATTTGCTGTGAAAGGGATACTTGCTACTTGCCTTGACGGTGAGTCACTGTCTGCTGCTGGAAACGCCAGGCAGCGTTCAAGCAGCACCTCTGTCAACAAACATCACGCATGACCACAGCTTGTGAGCAGCGTTTGAAATCTCAGCCTCAAGCTGTCAGCAGCATAAATTGTTGCAAAGACAACATGATTGGGTCAACTGCTCTGCATCAGGCAACAAGCTAAAAGCCTTCCAAAGGAAACATTTTGCACTGAGCAATACGTTCAATGTATCAGGAACAAGAGTGGGGAGGGCTCTGCGTATGTCCAAGACGACCCTCGCAGATACCCTGGCAAGGAAAACCTGGGAGGATTCAGTAAGTCCCCACAACTGCCTTGCCATGATTTGCTGGCCTTCTGCAACTCACAGTGCATCTATATGCATGCAGCTCAACAGTACATCTATATGCATGCAACTCAAAAGCACATCTGTGCGCATGCAGCTCAGCAGCACATCTATATGCATGTAAAGCTTCTAACCGGTCTTGCTGAAGCAAGTGCGCCCGGCAACCTGCGTTCATGACAACTTTGATCAGACAAGTCTTCTACTCTGCATATACTGAATGAGATCAACATATGATGTAGTGCATTGTTTGTTGCACTGCTGTGCACAGACCTTCACGCAGAGAGCGTCTCTGCTCCATGCAGCATGTGGAGCTGTGCACAACTCTCCTCATCATCATTTCAATTTGTTGAGGTTGCGCTCAGAGGCTAGCTGCCTGTTTGCCTCTTAGCAGTGTCAGTTGCTGCTGTTTTGCCTGTTGCTACTTCAATGACCTGCACTGGCCTGCGTGAAAAGTCCCCCTTCACCTGACTGCGATCTTGTGAGCTTCTCGTTGTGTCAAAGCCTTGGACTCAAGTATCTTCTGCATTGCTGAGCATCCTGTCAGGCACTTGCACCAGATCAAAACCTTCCTGCTGAACATGTAACAGTCTCCAACATTTCCTTTTGGAGGTTGTAGTCGGACAGGCTTCACTTCATTTGTTGGTAGGCTTGCAATACAGCATATAGCCAATTGCTCATGACAATGGGAAACTCAGGAGTTGGCTAGGTATTTTGCCCAATTAGCTAGAGACTCTAGAGAGTGTCATGTCAAAGAAGACAAAACAAAATTGAGGAAAGCCGACTGAAAACAACACAGACTTGAGGGAAAATTTGTGCTTTTTGAACAAATGATGCTTGTGATGCAGGTGGGGTGACAGGAGGCTTTGCTGGAGGGGAAGCTGGCCTACATCAATTTGTTGACGAAGGGGAGATCAAGTTCAGAGAGGCAGACTCTGGTAGGTCACCCCCTGCTTACACACTAGTGCGCAAGTTCAAAAACGCTGATGCTGCTAGTCATGACCCGCTTACACACTCATGCACAAATTTCAAAGAGGCTGTTGCTGGTGGGTCATCCCCTGTTTACACACACATGCACAAGCTTGGTGCTCAGATAAGATGCATATGCTTTGTTCACGCTGCTCTAGCTGGCTGAACAAGGTACCAGCACAGGCATATGCATTGCAGCACTTTGTGTTGGCTTGAGGCAGCTTGCACTTGGATCTAACATCTCTACTGCTGTGCAAGAGGGAAGTGACTGACCCTTGGGCAACTCCACTACTTTGGCCAATTCTTCTGTTAAAATCATCTGTTGTGCTGCATCTGCTGCCTCACCAAGGAAGCTTGCATCTGAAGCTATGCAAGTCAACCTGTTTTGGCTGATGCCTGTGCTAGAACTGAACTGGCCTGCAAGACAAGGCTTTTGCCTCACATCCCCAGCACATATCCTAGAAAAAGTACAGTGTTGTCATCTCTGTCATTTGGCTTGCAGGCAAAGACTGGAACATTCTGGCCTTTGCTGGCCTGTTTCTCATTGTCATAAACGTGAACTGACTTGCAGGCAAGAACTTCAACATTCTGGCCTTTGCTGGCCTGCTTGCCATTGCCACCACAGTGGGAGGAGTGCTTCTGACAGACGCCATAGACTTGGGTGAATCAGGGGTGAAGGAGGGCGTCAGTGGGGCTACTGCACAGCTTGCTCAGCTAACCTCAGCTCCTGACAGCGGCACCAACACCAAGTTGCTTCTGGAGGTCGTGGTGGTGTTGTTTGGAGTTACAGCTCTTGCAGTCGGTAAGAACTCCAAAAGGCCTACGCTGAGGCGTGACCATTGCGTATCTGCTTTGTGTGGGTTTGTGCGGCATAGCCAGTAGTGGTGAGCAGGTGGGTTATGACTGAGTGACATGTCAGCATTTCATTGCATGGCACTTGGTCAGCGATGCAATCTGCAAGCTTCGAAGTATGCAAAGTTTGCATACACGCTTGACAGGATCAGCAGGTTGACCACATGTAGTTACTCACCATGCATGCTGTATACAAATGTGCATTTTGTGTGCTGTCCTGCACAGCTTCCCATTGAGGGACTCGCTTTGCGTGCCACATCATGAAGGCACAACGAAGCTCATTTCATGTACCGTGAATGCAGGTGTTCGCACAGCCTTCAAGAACATCAGAGGCAAGGTGACAAAGGGCAGTTTGAACATCGCCAAACTGGCAATCTTCTGGGCAGGCGTATTTGTTGCGGCACGCTACATCCTGGAATCAAACTGATCAGTGTCTGATATTCCACAACCTGTTGCTAAGCAGCAATACAGCCTTTGACGCTTGCATGCTTTGGGCTTGTTTGAGCTATGCTTGCATACACAGTGATACGTCCATGAGACACACCGTGGTGTTGGTGCCTTTCAGGTGTCTTGTGTGGTCCTGCAACAATTTTGAGTATGCGTGTGATTCTTTGAACCACAGTTGCAATTGCTTTGTTCTCGACAGCAATAGCTCGACTTTTGTTGTCATGGGAGAGGGAATTCAATCATTGCAACTTTGATGTGTCTGTGACTTAATCAAAAGCACAGCAATGGTTATCAATGACAACTGCAATTTGTGCCAGAGACTGCACGATGGGTTCAAATGACGTGCTTAAAAGCATTCCTGAAGGAATGAATATTGTTGGCAGGTATTCAGACAATGTCAAAACTGTGCCAAAAGCCCAAGAGGAAGCAAGACAGTCAGGCTCTTCAGCACCGTGGTATGTAAGTCTTGTTTGTGGCTAAGCTGAGTGCTAGAATAGCATCCCTCTGTGCACAACAGGGCTATTTGAGCTTAGAAGCAAGTCAATATCTGTAAGACTGGGCTGCTGCATGCAAGCAGAAAGGCATTCTGAAAGTTCTGAATAGGTAAGACAGTAGTTTCCTGTGTCTGCAGCTTGTCTGCTGTGGAAGACAGAGTGTTGTCCTGCCCTCTGTGATGAAGACACCTGGCGGCAAGTCATAAGCATATGCTCTCAGCGTTGCTGTGGTCTGGCTTGACAGCAATTGAGTAGGGATATCTGATCAACAGCTTGTTATGAGTCAAGCATGGCTCATTTGCGCCAAAGTTGCAGACATGCGTGATGATGCCATCAGGCTCGCTGCACAACATTGCGCTCACTTTTGCTCAGCTGCTGGTGTGCTGACTGGAGAACTTGGCTGCATGCAAAACCCAAGCTGTGAGCTTATAAGCCAGCAGAGGAACTGACTATGTGTAAATTTCCTTCCATTGTTGTGCAGATGACGAGTATGGAGAGCTGCAACATCCCTACCTGGGCGATCACAGTGTACATAGGAGGTGGGGTCGGTAGTGTTGGGTACACTGCTAGTTTGTGGTTGCGATCTGACTTGTTGTGCTGCAGGCCAGTATATTCAATTTTCAGCAATCGTCTCGGCACCACTGAACGACGCGATCAACACGTCTGCGCCAGATGACACAATTTAGCCACATACCTTCTTTGGCCGGAACTTCTGCATTCTTTTGACTGCTTTGTGCTGCACTCGAGCCTCCGTAGGCAGCCTGTTGAAAGACCCTGCGGCGAGGGAGCTGAAATTGGGTCGACTCAACGTGACGACACCCATCACTACGCGACACTGCGACTCTTCCGACAAGCGCTGGCAATCTGCTTGGCCTTGCCTGCTGCGCTTGAACCAAGTCGGTTACCCTGATCACGTGCAGGGTCTTCCTGCTTGGATATGGTAACAGCCTTGATAGCTTTTACATCTTCCGTCTTCGCAATGACTAGCATTTTGGACAAGAGAATGGCTGCTGTATGGTAGCAGCTTGAGGCGCGAAGTGCCAGGTCTTTGGTCTCTGCGAATTTGATTGTGATCAGCCTTGCGCTGAATCCTAAATGCGTTCCATTTTAGACGCACATGCTACAAATGACTCTCACCAAATGCTACACATTACCCAGGATCCTGAAGGCTTATTGTTTGCATGATTCAGGCCACAAGTAAAGACTCCACGCAATGTTCAACAAAATGAATCCCGCAAATTTGCTAGGCAGGAGCCATTGTTGACAAGTTGACTGTTGAGCAAATACATGACATGAAATGTCAATTTCAGGTATCTTCATGTACAACTGACGGAACAGGAGGCACAACATATGAGCAAAACTGACTTCACCACACTGCACACATGCTTGTGCTGGAGCAGCAACAGCCATCAATAAAATCTGCTGCAGCTTTGCTTGTAATGTTGACACAGGCAGATACAAGGACATGAAATCTCTCCAGACCAGCCAAGCAAAAGCAAAGGACAGCACTCATTAGCATCAGCAATGAGTGCATCGGCAAAGCCTGTATGTGTTGATACTACGCAGCTGCACATGCCTGCAATTTCATTGGCGGTACACAATACATGCAATCCTCTGAAGATTTCAGTCGTCTTCATCAATTGTCGTCCATTCAGCATCTATAATGGGCCCATCCTGCTGTGTGTACTTTTGCCTGCCTGAGTTTGCAGGTGAGCTTGTTTGCTGTCTTGTTTGCTGTCCAAATCCTGAAAATGGGCTCCTGCCGGACTGGAACGGGTTCTGAGCTTGTCCATATTGACCATACTGTGCATTCACTTGTTGCTCTGCCTGTTGAGCTGCCTGGTCCGCCTGCAAGCAAGGTTTACCTGTTCACATCGTTCTTACACCTTCTGACAACTGCACACTCAACATAGCTGCATTACTTGCACTAGCAGCATGAGTAGGAAGTGGTGCATGCACCTGATACTTTGACACTCACAGACCACTGGGGCATGAGCGAGTTAATGACTCTCACACCTAAGCTGGTGCACATGCCACCCCTGATAGCTTCAGGTGACAGCTGAGAACTGGCTGAGGCATGGTGAAGCACGTCAAAGGGCGTTTGCAAGGGAGGAGAATCAGGAGCAGAACCGCAATGCAGAAACACCCTGACTTGAATAAGTACACAAAGCAGATTGCGTCACAAGCCTTGCATCCAGCTCACGCAAAGTATCATCTGGCAGCTAGCGAATGTCTTAGAAAGTGTAGAGATCATTGACACAAATATCTTGCCACAAATGTAACAATCAGATTTGTTCTTACCCGGCGGCTGAACTTGCGGGCCAAGGGCAACAATACAAGCGGCGCCAGAAAGAACAGCGTCGCAAAAAGATTCAGCAAACGGAAGATAAGGCCGCTCTGCAATGCCCAAATGAATAGCGCAAAGGTCACCACTTTCCCAGGAACTGTTTTGGAGAAGGCGCTGTACTGTCTTCGCCACTGCAGAAAACATCAGCGCAATTGCTGGTAAGGGCATAACAAGTGTGCTTTGGGAGCAAGCGGACTGCAGGTTTGAGACAGACGCATGTCATTGCAATGAACTGAAGAGCAGTCCTGCAATGTGTGGTACAGTGACAGTTTCCCAATCTTCCTTTGTGTCCACAGTCTTTGCAACACAGTCACAACAAATGAAATATGCAAGAGCAGGTGCAACAGTGGTTGACATCGAAGTGTGACATGCCAGTCAATGGAGAGCTAGCAATCACATCATTGACCAGCCTGCTTGCAAGCATGTACCTTGGGCAATTGCCGTCTAACATCATCAGCAGAATTTCTGGCTTTGCGTCGCAACTGCAGCTTGTTATCAACTTCCTCAAGCTGTTCTCTGACCCTGCAGTCACAATGATGCACCTTGTATCATGAAAAACTCCTGCTGTTTGTGGCCTGTGCAAGACATCAATGTGGTGCCAGCATACCTGTCAGCTGTGAGTTGTGCTTTGCCGCTAATATCAAAGCGCTGATTCACTCGTGTAGCTGTTTTCTTGACGTTCTCTGACACATTTTGGTAGGTTGACTTCAGTCTGTATATGGAACAAGAGAGTCAGGCCACCTTCAATACAGCTGCGTCTTACTGGATCGTTTGCTTGCTGATGCTGACCGCTTTGAAGCCTCTTTGGCAGCTGCCTGTGCCTTTTCTTGAACACTCTCCTTGTCCCAAGCACCTTGCTGCGAGCTATTGCTGGCGCGAGCTCGCTGAGTTGCTCTGCGGCGGCTGTACTTGCTGTTTGAACACTGCAAAGAGGTCCTGACAAAGCTAAGAGCTGGTCTTCGCGGGTGCTGTGTATGCAAGCACAAAGGCACTGAGGTCAGTTGCCTGTGAAGAGAGCTGTGCTGCAACATGTAGTCGTTACTGCAGCATATGTTATTCAGAGACAGCAGCTGCAGTGTAACGAGCAGGCAGGAACTTAGCAATTTCCTGTTGCGATCAATATGAACGTCAGTCGTGATCGAGCGTCAGAAGCCTCGGCGAAGCCTTGAGTCACTCCAAATCCTGGGACTCAGTAGTCCCCAAGCAGCATTGAGCATGCATGAGCCAAGCAGCATGAACGGTTGTCAGGTCGTGCAACTTTCAGTGCTCTCGAGAAGTTATTCAATCACATGCCTGGCTTGTCGTGCTCGTGGTGACACACTGCCAGTGCATCACACTGCAGCATTGTTGCAAGCATTGAAAGGCATTCTGGCAATGGCATGCATGCAGTACTGTGTGACATGTTCAACCCAGTGCATAAGTGTGTGCCTGGCACATCAGGCTACTAGGTGACCTGTAGGACTGTGCATGAACCTGCTTGTGAACCTGAGTTGGGGTGAGACCAGGGTCTCTTGTCTGTTTCCTTCTGCGCATAACAGGACAAGAGCTATGATGGCACACCATCATCAGCACTCCAGCACATTTTGACATCACGCATTTTTGCAATGTGTGTTCAATTGCAGCATTGACACAAGAGCCTGTGTCCATTGGACTGCAGCTGCAATACTAAGAGTCCCAACATAATCCGACCCGGATATGCTTGTCATGACTTTCCTGGTGACCAAGCCTCAGGCTGGAAATCGCTGGGTGACTTTGGCTCAACGCTAGCTGATGACTGCTGTTCTTTGCCATCCATTGTGGTCGACACTGGGACTTCTCTTTTCTCAATATGAGGAGGCCCACCTGCAACTCAAAATGAGCAAGTTGACAGTGCATTGCTTGCTGGCCTTTTTCAGTAACTTGCAATCCAAAGTGACTCAGCACAATCAGCAGGTTGCAGAACATCTCATGCACTCATGTGCATGACAAACAAGCACATATACAAGCTCCAGACACCTGTGCATCCTCAATTGTGAATTTGAGCAGTGTCCCAGGAGACATGACAACATGAAGGCATCACCTCAACTCAAGGCACAAAAAGGTTTTACTGTTGTCCACTCAGACCAACTCCATCATACTACTGACAATGTTCACAGAGTACTGCTGAACCTTACTTGAGGGCTGCCAGCCTGACGGTTGTGATGAGTCATCCTCAGGTCCAGTGCTGGTTGCCCGATCAATTTCTGCACTATCTGTGTTCTCAGCAAACCCCTGTGAACACAAAGTTTCTTGAGCAAGTGCCCATTTCCATGCACCAAATTTTGCCAGCAAATTCGCCTAAGCTAAGAAGCTGGTGCAATGCATCTGTGAAGGTGCATCCTTTGCTCACATCTCGGTCTTATGCACAAATGTGGTTATCAAAAATCTCAAGCAAAGAAGCAGGTGCCGTGGGGATTCGCCAACCTTGCCGCTTAGCTGCTGGACAAAACGTTGCATGTTGGGTCCTTGAGCTTCTGATGCACCTGCTTCACTGGATGTTGAAGCCTGCACAGCAGCAAACCCCTGAAGGATCACTGTTTGACCCTGCTCATGCACTGGATGGCTTTTGATACTTGGCGTAAGCTCAGGACTAGAGGGGAGTCATGAGACGGTGCAACAGGGCAAAGCTATAGTGCAAAACCTCCAATTCACATTGCTTTTAGTTTCTTAAAGCTGCACAATCACACATGTGTGCTGCCCTGTGTCACATGGTTTACTCGACGCGCATTAACAGACAAATTGCGGCTCCACCGTTTGCATGTTAATGATTGTTCCTGAAACAATGTATCACAGCGCACCTGAAATCGTCTCTTCTCTTCTTGAGCATCCAAAGCAGCAGCCTTCTGTTGTATCTGTATCCTGTGCGAGCCCATCCTGAACAAAAGACAGCAGCGTGTTCAAGTCCTATGACGGGATGCTGGAACTTGAAATCACAGTCAGGCATTGTGTAGTTAGGTGGGTGTTACAGAGACCTGCAGATGCATGCAGAAATTGAAGGCAGCACCCAACTTTTATCATCTGTGGACCTCAAATGCACCGCAATTGTGCACCAAGTACATGTGTGAGTTTGTGATGTTCAAGATGCAAGCGCTGGGCAGGCGACGTATTCTGAAGGCTGTGTTAGCTGTAAGAGACCTCAAGCGCAGCATACTTGTGCATTGAGTACATGTGTGGATTGATAGACCGGGAATGATGCAAAGCCAGCACATGGGGCAGTAATGTAGGATGTACAAAGCGCAAAAGACGCACTGCTGCACTTCCTGAAGAGTTGGAGCCTCATGCCGCCGCTTTCTCAGCCACTGATACCACTCAGGGGGCACTGCCTCAGGATCATACAAGCCGTCTGGTGTCTGTACCCACCGCCGCTCGATAGGCTCATCCAACACATTTTTCTCAAACTTTCTACAAGCCCAATGCAAGTGGTGAGTGTCGATGAGGTACAACTCTTTGCTTTTGAGAAGGCTTAACACTATATGAGCCATCCAGACGTCACTGGATTGCATTGTGCAATCGCTGAGCGTGACCAAAGGGGACGGAGACGCTGCATACCACAAGTGCATGCTCACTTGTAGTACTTGTTTCCCAGCGCATCTACTCCCACCAGCTCCCTCTTGAGGAAAATTTTGCCAAACGCCGCTGAAGCCCTGGTGAGCAGACCTCCTCGATTGGCCATCGAGCAGTCCTGCATCGTCATGCACAGCGTTGACACCGATATTTGTTCAGAGCAGTGATCCTCAGCATGCCGACGATACAGGCATATTTGCTGACCTGCGCGCTGGCGGGTTATGGGTGCCAAGAAGCCAATACAGAGAGCCGCTCCCGAGATCAATGCATGGCAACAGCTTGATGCGTAGACGCAAGCAGCTATTGCTTTTGTGTGATACCGTGAGATCCCAGGTGCTGTGAGGCCTGAGGCAACAAGCCTGTACACGAGAATGCGGCGATGTGGCTTTCGCACAGCTGCAGCCACCGGATTACTTGAGACTGTTTATCATCAACTATCGATGCACGATGTTGCCGCGCAGCAGGTCTGCATCTCTGAACGTCTCTGGATCCCAGAAGAAGAAGATGAGCGGGGTCAATAGCATGTTTCGTTCGTTAGGGTTAGGCAGTCTAGACTGGCAACATCGGGTGCGCTGCTTGCGCTAGGCCCGCTTGACTAGGCCACGGGGCTGCATTATCGCTGTGTTACTGCTGCAAGCAGTTGCTGCGCAGCAGAATGGTCGCTGCCATGGAGAATGGTCACACGACCACTGATCAGCAAACCGTGCCCGGTCCTGGCGCTATTGTTCCTGTCGGGCCGGTGAAAAGCAGTTTGCCGGCACCCAACCTTGGTCAAGTAAAGGTCGATACCCAGACCAAAGCTATCGGTCTCATTCAACCACCGCCCGATATCAGAGCTATTGTCGACAAAACAGCACAGTTTGTTGCTAAAAATGGTATGCATATGGCGTTGCTGTCGTGAATTGCAGCTGCAATGTAGCACTATCGCTCACGAGTGCTGGCATTGCTTACAGGCACTCAATTTGAGGGCAGGATCTTGGCAAATGAAAAGGACAATCCCAAGTTCAACTTCCTGCGCACAGCTGACCCATACCATGCGTACTATAGACACATGGTCAGCCTCACATCCTTCCATTGTTGTGTTCGACAATGGTGCATCTAACGCTGATCACCGCATGCAATCACTTTCTGAGCCAAAGCATTCTCCATGCAAAAGCTCTTTGGCATGCGTGACAGCGGTCGTCAAATCCTAAACTTTGCACTCAGGCAGCAGACACAGCTCCTGCTTCTTGTTTGTTGTGTGACAAAACCAGAGCATCAATTGAAATAAGTGACCATGCTTGCAATATTGTGTGGCCATCAAACAGCTTTGTCACTCTACAACTCTTGCATCATGCAGGTCACAGAGCACCAGAAGGGAACGGATGGTGCACAGCCAGCAGAAGCAGCACAGCCAGTTGAGCAGACTGAGGAACAGAAACGGCTTGCAGCAACTCCAGCTGCTGGCAAACCAACTCTTGAGCCCCCAGAGGAAGCAAAATACACAGTTCATGTGCCTGAGGGGTTGACATACTTCGACCTGGATCTGATCAAGCTCACAGCGCAATTTGTTGCACGCAATGGCAAGGGCTTCCTGACAGGCAAGTGAAGAGCAGCATATTTATACAGTTGTTGGCAGCTGTCCAGGATGCTGTTGATTTGTTGATGGACATGTTGATGCGCCCATTTAAACCTCAATTTCATTTGAGTTGTTGCTCTGTGTCATCTGAAGCCCTTCAGCAATCATTGATCCTTGGACAGGAAGATCACTTGTCTGGCACGTCAATAGCTGATTTGGGTCGGAATGTGACACTTCACAACAGCTCATAACAGCCTTCTTGTGTGAGGATGATATGCACTGGCTGTAGGTCTGGCTGGCAAGGAGCATTCCAACCCTCAGTTCATGTTCCTGAAGCCAACACACAGCATGTTTGGGTTCTTCACCTCGCTCTGTGACGCCTACTCCAGAGTGCTGATGCCTGACAAGGGCCTCATGCAGAAGCTGCATCAAGATGCGTCAGACAGGTCAGTCCGATACATGGCATCTCAGCATTGCATGCAGCCTTTGCAAAAGCTCATTGTTGCACCTTGCACTTTTAGGGTGATTGCTCATGCACAACACATGTGACATACTGGAGCTGAAATGCAAACCATTTGCAACCAAACACAATGGGAGAAACCGTTGATGTACGCTGTGTATGTTTTCAGGTCTGTTGCAGATGTATTGGCTTGCAGAAAGGCCCCCAAGCGGCTGCAGAAACCACCATGGACATGCCAGGCCGTGACAGTCTTGGACTGCATCTTGTGCATCTTGCAAATGACTTCAATGATTCTCATTATGCAGCGTTTGCAGTTTGCATCTGCATTCAGCATGTAGTCACCGATTCAAATCATGCTGTCTGCATTTGGCTCAAGGGACCAGCATTTGATTTGAAGGGCCAGCAATTGATGTAAAGGGCCAACATTTGGTGTGTGGAGACAGTATATGCAGCAAAATGTGCATGCAAAGGTCCCCCACCTGACCAAGCAGATGGTGCTCCTCTGACTATTGTCTCAGCATGGCATTTGGCTACCTTCAGGACAGCCATTCTGGAGCGGTGCTTACGGCGGCTGGAGTTCGACAAAGCTAGGGATGCCGAGGCCAAGGCGCAAGCCGACCAATTGGAGGCAGAGCGCATGGCCATGCAGAGCATTGACTGGTAAGCTGTTGCCATTGCTGCTGTGGCTGTTTGTTCTGTTGCTGCTGCCGCCAGACCGACTGCTGCTGATGTTCCTGTGGCTGGTGCTGGTCTGGTGCTGCTGACATTGCTGCTCTGGCTGCTCATGCTGCGGCTGCTGCTGCTGCTCATGCTGTCATTATCTTGCTGCAGTAGCAGCATGCAGTCACTTTATCTCTCAGTTCTGCAACTGACCGAGGCAAGACAGCATGCATAGCTAACAGTGCGCTTCATTCCTCAATGCTTACTGCAACTTACAGTGAACAGGCATGGTTGTAGGCACGATCTTCTTGTGGCAGAAATCATCAAGTTTGACAAAAATGAGATGACAAGCTGCCCATAATGCTAGTTGCAAAAAGCATTCCTGTCTGCTTGCAGGCATGACTTTGAGGTGTAAAAGATCATCAAGTCTGATTAAGACCAATAAGCATGAGATTACAAGCCTATGCTTCTTGTTGCAGAAAGCATTCCTGCGTGCTTGCATGCATGACTTTGCAGTGAAGAAAACCACTAAGTTTTGCGGTACGGGTTTTTGCAGCTTAGAGCATTGCTGTGTGCTTTCAGGCATGGTTTTGTGGAGGTAGAAACCATTGAGTTTGATGAAGATGAGGATGACGAGCTGCCCATGCTGCTGACTCAGCGTGATGTGGTGCTCATGAATAACGCTGAGTCTCTAGAAGAGGATTTGTCTCTCCAGTCACCAATGCTTTCTGCACCTCTCAGCACTCCTGCATGCTTGCAGGCATGACTTTGTGGTGGTGGAGACCATTGAGTTTGATGAAGATGAGGACGACGAGCTGCCCATGCTGCTGACTCAGCGCGATGTGGTGCTTATGAACAAGGCAGGACCTCTAGAAGAGGATGTGGAACAGCCTGCAGCCCAGCTGGCCAATGGCGATGCAGAGGTATGTATTGCGCCTTGCCTGCAAGTGTAGGGGCTTTGACGCATGGCATGCCTTGCATGTATTGAAAAGGCTATGCCATGCATTGCCTGCAGCACAACTTGTCAATGGCGCTGCACAGCTGTTTGCCAAGCTTTCTCTGCGTCGACAATGCACAATTGCTTTTCCTGTCTTGTAATAGACATCAGATGCCACCAAGCTATAGAAGCACGTGCTCGGGCATGTTTGCATGCGCCAGTCCACACTGCATCAATCTGTTTCTGTTGAAAAGTTGAGAGGCAAGCTGGCTTGCTCAAAGGCAGATAGGCATACCTGCAGGCAAAGCGACAGAATATAAAGAGCCCCGTGTGCTGTTCAGTAGCTGTGCCATACAGAGATTATCAGAAAGGAAGGTTGATTGTTGCCTTGACTCAAAGCTCAGAGAGATGAACTTGATGCACACATGCAGGCTGTTGAGATGAGTGAAGAAGAGAAGGCCATGGTGGCAGAAGCTGATGCAGCAGCGGCACCTGTGCCTACTGCAGCTGACCATGCGCCTGATGGCATGCCTGCCCAGCAAGCAGTGGAAGAACAGCCACAGCAACAACAAGCTGCTGCTCCTCCAACACAGGTGTCTGTTCTTCTGCAGTCTCCAGACAATGCACTGCTTGTTATTGCTGCTGATGCTGCTGATGATGTACCATGATCTTGCCATGTGGTGCTGTGCATTGCAAACAGGAGCTCAGATATTGCAGGCCACTGTTGATTTGAGCCTTCCTTGCATCATTTCAGGTCAGTTGTGGAGCAGCAATTGCAGTGGTGCCCTACACACATATGTACGCATGCATGCTGCCTTGCAAGCTTGCTGCTGCGGCCTGAGCTGTTGTGACTGACAGCTGCAGTACAAGGTTGCGCAGAGTTCTGGGTTCAAAACTCGTCTCAACTGATGATACATAAGAATTTCAGTCTCTGTCAAGCTCGCTTGACCAAATGTTCGGCATATCCAAAAAATCTAGACAGGCAGTGTCAGAACAAATTCAAAAGGGCTCAGATGCAGATCTACCAGTGATATACCTGCACTGACAATTCTGACTTACATGTCCAGCAGCTTCAAATTCTCAAACGGCCTGATCATCCGTGTGTGATGTGCAGGAGCCCAAAGAAGATGATATGGACATGGATGTGGATGACGAACCCATGCGCATTGTGCGCAACTACCACAGGCATGATGCCAGGTGCGCTCTCATCCATGTCTCACTTTTGCTCTGTTTGTGGACTCATTGTGCATATGATGATGTGTCAATGCCGAGCACATGCGCACTGTGCGCGCCTACCATAGACATGATGCCAGGCGCGTTCTGGTTTGTGCCTCAGTATTGCTCTAACTGCAAACAATGATTGGGTGATGAAGCCATCTACTAAGCTGGTACAGAGTAGGTGTTAAAACACTTGCACATAAAACACACATCTGCATGCATTGCTATGATGATCCTTCCTTGATGTCAGGTATGCTCAGCAGATGAGAAGGTCCTATGCATTCAACGTGTATGCATGCACAGAGTCAGGGTGAAACATGCAGCAACCTCAGCCACAGCAGCAACATGTGGGCATGTGGCTGAGCGGTGCTGTGCGTTTGTACACTTGACATGCTGTGCCTTGACCCGCTTGAGTTCAAGCTGTCCATGCATTCAATCGTGTCCCAGTCCCCACATTCAGCCTGAAGCCTGCCTGGCAGTGTGCCTGAGTGTGAGCACAAATTGGGGCAGTACATCAGTAGCCTGATATTAACGCACCTGAAATACAGAAAGGTCATCCACAGTGCATACTGTGGTTTGCCCAAGCCCAGAACCGCAAGATCAATGTGAAATCTTTTCCAATGCCCTGCAGCCAGGCTTCATTTGGTCACAAGATCGTTTGTACAGCTTTCAATGTGCAGTCTTGCTGTTGGAGGCGACCCTATTTGAGGTCAACTGACAATCCCGCTGTAACCTGACAGCACGCAAAAGAAAAGCAAAGTAAGCAAATGCCAATTTGTTTGACGGCTAGGGCACGGGAGAGCAAACTGGACTGTCCGCAAAACCACCACATGATTAACAAGCCTTGCTGGCATTCTACAAGGGCAAGACTGCACAAACTGCTCCCATGTACTGCAACACTTTTTAGGAAGGCACAGTTAGCTTAGCAAAGCTTGATGCAGGGCCAGGGCTCAGGAGGCCACTAAGCCAATGGTGTCCCCCAAAACTGCAAAGCTTATTCCTGCAAAGCAAATGGCTGAGCACATGCGCATCAGCCTTGTCGATCCCAAGCTCCACACACCCTCTCCCCACCCCCCAACCCAATTCCCACCCGCAGTTGGCATCTGCACCTTGAAATTTGTTTACACTGCTCCAGGGCGAGAGCTCAGGAGGCAACCAAGTCAGTGGTGTCGCCTATCACTGGAGAGATCATTCCTGTAGACCAAATGGCTGAGCACATGCGCATCAATCTGCTCTTCCTGTTGTTGTACCATGTTCCAAGACTGCACATCAAAATTGGCAAAATTTGGTGCAGGGCAAGAGCTCAGGAGGCAACTAAGTCAGTGGTGTCCCCTAACACTGGAGAGCTCATTTCTGTAGACCAAATGGCTGAGCACATGCGCATCAGTCTCATTGATCCCGAGTTCCACCACCCTATCTCTGCCCCTGTGCAGCTGCGGGTCTGCACATTGAATTCTGCACACACTGCTGCAGGGCAAGAGCTCAGGAGGCAGCAAAGTAACTGAGGTCTCCTTTTGTTGAGGAGCTGCTATGAACTCACAGATATGTGCAAAGCAAGCAGGCAAGCAACAAGCAAAACAAGTAAATTGCAAATTTGTTGCAGGGCGAGGGCTCAGGAGGCGACAAAGTCAGTGGTGTCCCCTATTACTGGGGAGCTCATCCCCGTGGATCAGATGGCTGAGCACATGCGCATCAGCCTCATTGATCCCAAGTTCCAGGAGCAGCGGCAGGCTATGATGTCCAAGATCAGAGAGACCACAAAAGCTAGTGATGATGAGATTAGCCAGAACCTTGTGGGGCTGGCTCGAAAACGCCCTGACGTCTTTGGTGAGGCTTCACTTTGGCTTAAAACGCTGTACTATGGTTGTTGAGTTTGCGTTTCTGTCAAAGAGTCATCTTGGCAGCACCAAGCAACAACGGTCAAGGTCAGGGAAATGACAAAAACTAGTGATGGTGAGGTTGACTGCATCCTCCTGGGGCTGGCTCAGAAACGCCCTGATATCTTTTTGGTGAGCTTGCAGCCTTCAGCCACTTCTCATTCCATGTTCAGGATTGCCGGGCATTGCTGCCACACAATGCTTGCTTCTGAAGGGGTTGTATTGGTACAGTCAGTCAGAGGTATCCACAAACTGATGCACAGCCTGCCTGCTGGCAAAGCAGCAATGCCTGTCAGAGAAGCAGAAGGCAAATAAGCCTACCAAAGAAACAGCATGCAAATGTGAAGTCTCTGGCATTTGTCATAGGGTCAGCTCAAGAGGAGATGGGAGCGCTGGTGCAGCAGAGCATCAATGACTCCAAGATCAGCGGCGGGGATCGGCCTGTTTCATGGGACGGTGAGACACGCAGTGGAGCTGGCCTACAAAGCCAGCTCAAGCAAATACAAGAGTCCAAGGTCAGGATCAATCTACAAATTAACGCTTTCTTTGTCCTGCTTTGAAAGGACTCTCATGATTGTGCATGGCTCCTGCTGCACACGAGTCCAAAGTCAGCTTGTTGCCTTGACGAGCCCTTACGTATGTGCATTGCTGCTAATGCTGCCTGCAAAGCCAGCTCAAGCAAATACAAGAGTCCAGGGTCAACTTCCTGCTTTGCCAGAATGTCATTGTCCTGACTGCACAGTGCTGCTGCTGCTGCTGCAGCAGATACAAGGGTCCAAGGTCAGCTTGTTGATTTGTTGGAATCTTATTGTCTGCACTGTGCGCTGCTGCTGCTGCTGCTGCTGCTGCTCCACCAGATACAAGAGAACAAAGTCGGCATGCTGCTTTGCTGGAACTTCACTCCTGCTACTGTGTTCTGCTGCTACTACTGCTGCTGCTGCTGCACATCTATCCACGTGTTGCTCTGCAGCTGCTATGCTGTGTCTTCACTGTGATCATCACTAGTTTTGTTGTGATATTGGTGCAGCTGCTGCCAGACAGTGTCTCCATGAAAATGGCACTGGTTGGATGTGGAGCTGGTGCTGCTGCTGCTGCTGTTAAACAATTTCCCTGCTGTAAATGGTCCTACTTTATTGTGATTCTGGTGATGCTGCCAGCGTCAGTCAGTATTTTTGCTGCAAATGGCACTAGCTGGATGTGGTGCTGCTGCTGCTGCTGCTAGACAGTGTCCCTGCTGTGAATGGCACTCAGTCTGACTCGCTCCAATTGATCTTGATTTCTTGACATTGCTGCAGACTGAGCTGGGCAAGAGGAAAGAACCAGATGCATCTCTGCCCCCACCCCCTCGACTGGGACCCCAACCCCCCCAGCCCTCCTCCCTACCCCCTCCTGTCATGCGCCCAACCCCCGCCCCCCAGGCTCCTGCTGCTGCCCCATCCCTGCCACCACCCCCTGTCATGGCGCCAAGACCCCAGGCGCCGCCACAGCTGCCACCACCAGCTCAGGGCCCCCCACAGCTGGCGCCCCCACCCATGCGCCCCCCTGGCTTTGGGCTGCTGCCCCCCCAGCGGCCCCCTATGATGCCAGGGCTACCCCCCAGACCAATGATGCCTGGCATGCCTGGTAAGCTTTGCTGTCTTTCTTCAGCTATGTATCACCATGCTGTGCTCCTCTTGCACAGCGACTTCACTTTGGATAGCGATGTAATTGTAAAGCGTTGTCAAACCTGCAATGAGTCTGGCATGTGGAGACAACACAAGCATTTATCTCTTGTGTTTTGTCAGGTATCTGCTGTAGGCATCATGTGCCGCAAGTGCTGTCTGCTGCAATGCTTAGTAGACTGTGTGTACGGACGCAGGCACCTTTCATTTTCTTTTTGTGCTTTCTTGGCAGCATTAGGAGGACACAAAAGATGCCTCAATGCTTGCATGACATCCCTCCAGTTTGCATTTGTGATCAGCACATGAAGTACTGTAGAGATGTCATGTAAGCATCTAGGCATCTTTAGTGTCATCCCAATGCCGCTCAAAAATGTAGGTGCAGAATTGTGCGGAAAGGGGTGGAACTGTGCACGCAGGAATATAGGCATCCTTAGTGCGCTCTTTGGAACATAGGCATCCTCAGTGCGCTCTTTGTGCTGACCACAAATGTGATGCTCAAAAGTTTGCATGCAGGGATGCCACCTCCAATGGGTGCACCTCCCATGGGCCCTCCCCCACCAGATGCCAAGCGCCAAAGAAGGGAAGGTCTTGTTCTGGAGCCAGAAGAAGAGTTCCTGCAGAAGTACCCAGGCCCTTCAAAGGTACACATTATGCTACAGCTTGTCAATCAGAGCAAGCTTAACAGTGTACATCGTGGGGCATCAGGCGTTCTTACCGCGACGCGCAAGACAAGCCTGCCTGGCAAGATAAGACTTGTGCCACACTAACCTAGCAGTATATGCTGGAGTGTGTAATGGTTATTCTTTATCATTGTGGGGCATCCTGTTTGGAAGTGTCAGCATGCTTAGCTGATTCATTTCACATTCTTCAACATTGAAGAACATTCTACACAGGCAAGATGTATATTATCGCACTATCATTCACCACTTTTTTGCTGCTCTACAGGTTCTGCTGTTATGTCCAAACTCTACAGAGTCAGAAATGCTCAACGGACAGCTGTTGGAAGTGGAAGTTGCATCCTTATCAGACACTGTGGGAGAGCTGAAAAGCCGCCTAGCAGAGGTTGTGGGCATTGCTGCAAACAAGCAAAAGATTGGTCGCGACCAAATTCCTTCCTTGAAAGACGAGCTTACCTTAGCACATTACAATGTCTCACCTGATATTCAGCTTACTTTGGGTGTCAAAGAGCGTGGTGGCCGCAAGAAATAAGCTGCTGTATGTACTGATGCTGTTGTCCTTGCATCAACATTTCAATGTGTTGCACTCTTCCTCTGAACAGTTGTCAGTGACTCAGCACAGCGTCCTTATTGACCAGCATAGCAATGAGTATCGAGCAGATTCGTGCCTTTATCAAAGAAGATTCAGAGGACCTTATTCTCAGCGAAAAGCTGAATTCTATACTTAGGGTGTGCTTCATTTTTGTTGGGAGTAGCTACCAGAGTCCTCCCACATAAAATACGCAAGCAGTGCAGCTATCTGTAAGATCTGGAGCATGATCTTGACAGTTTTTCGGCTCATTGTCCGACCCACAATTGGCACAGCGATTCTGCTCTGGTCCTTGACGCCAACAACATGCGATTTGCTTGGCAGAGTCTGCACCTCTTTCAGCAAAGCATCTCGCTCAGCGGTCACCACCTGTGACAAATCCAACAAAAACTCACAATAGCATTTGCCAGCATTCGCTGCTGCCTTGGCATAGACATGTTGCAGCTGACCCTTTGAGAGTACAGCTGCATGCTCTTTGTGTCATGAGATCTAGCATGATGGCATGCATGTCTCAAACAGCATCTGATTCACTGCAGAGAATGGAAGCAGGGTGTGCACGCTGCTGGCAAACACAGCCAGCCCTTGGTAGGGCTGCATGACATGACAAGCTATAGCTTACCTTCAGTTGCTTGGCTGAGTCAATCATGGGGGGAGCTTGTGACAGCTTGATTGCGTTGAGCTGCAATGTGTTGACAATGCCCCTTGCTCTTACACCAAATCTGAGAGAGGACAAAGTCTCTGCTGCATTGTCCAAGGAAGGAGAGCAGCAGATGATGAGAGCTGTGTTGGCAGTGCCTCCTAGCGAGTCCTGCAAAAAGTCTCGCTCACATTGTGCCAAAATCAAACCCACAAGCATATGTTCATTACGTGTGCACATTCTATTTTGACAAATACTCAAATGCAATGTTTAATCACGTGTGACCCTGGCTCATGAGCAAGCGCATTGCTGGGCATCGGCAGTTAATGTGGTCAGACACGCTCATGGCGCAAATAACTTGGGCGAGTATTTGCAACAGTGGCTGCTCAGTGTACTGCACATGACAAGCTCACTTACCTGCAGGACTCGGGTCAGTTTGCTGTCTCTGTACGGCACATGACTTGACCTGCCATCTGTGAGGGCATTGACAACATTGCCAAGTGCGCTCAGGGACTTGTTGATGAGCTTGCCTTCCTCCAGGGTCTGTCCTTCAGCTGCTGACTTTGTCTGACGCTCACTGCCAGCCAAGTCTACCTACATCAGATTGCCATGCAACATTGGCAAATAGCTTCGTCTGATGTTATGCATTATCTGCAAGCAGCTTTGTCTGACGCTCACTGCCAGCCAATTCTACCTGTACAGCAGCTTTACATATCATGACAATGCGGCTTGTCAGCAACAGTAATGCTTGCTCTGAATAGCACATGCTTGTACAGCAATCTGCGGACAGTCGGGCTCTGCCACAGTCTTTGTTGTGCGCATGAGCTGGCAGCAGAGTGTCAGGCAGGTGTTGAAAGCTGCTTTGTGGCAGGTGCTGCAGCAACGTATGATGGTTCAACCTGAGGTGTGCAGTGCTTCAACACCTACCAAGCACAGCTTGCCATACTCCAGCTTGCCATCTGGATGACTCTTCTCTACCATCAAGTACACAATACAGTGCGAGCGGCTGCTTCCTGCAGCAGTGAGCATTGTCTCAATTCTGCGATCCAGAAACTCAGATCCTGCACACATTGCGATTACACTTGCAACTGCCGTGGTGTTTCATTTTGCAATCACCACTGCAGTTGCAACTGGAATCACAGCGGCAATCATGGCTGCAACTATGTCTAGAATGCTGCAGAATCTCAAGACAGCAAAGTCAGTCAATCAGCACTGCAATGTTCACCGTCAGCATCAAGTAGAGCTGCCATCTTGCAACTGTGGTGTCAGGCTGAAGCTCCGCACGTCAGGAGATGCATTGCACAAGGCATGTCACGATGCAACTACACGCAGGCTGAATCACATGAAAGAGCTGTGACCTGCATTCATGGCAGTAGATGCCACAGCTCTGTTGCTGATGCCTTGCTGCATGACCTGCACCAGCTCTGCCTCAGAGCCAACAGGCACTTCTGTAGCCTGTGCCACAGTGATGCCACGCAGCCTCTCTTGCTGCACTTGTAAGTTGTCTTTGCTGGGGTCTAGCAGGTCACAAATGCGTTCACAGTAGATCTCTATCACAGACACAGTGACCTGCAGGGTTAAGAGCTGGTCGAATTATTCCTCAGCAGAACACAGGCGTGTTGAGTGCTGCAGAAGTTGCTGCAAGGGAGCTAAGAACCTGCCTGAAAGGTGCAGCCACTTTTGCAACTTGAGATGCCGTGTGCCAGCTCACGGATTGCTCTGGGCACAATGCCTCTGTTCTCTGAGCTATTGATGTCGCCAAGCAGTGTGTGAGTCTTCCCAGAGCCAGTTTGGCCGTATGCTAGCACTGTGCCATTGTATCCATCCAGCACTTTGTGCACAATGGGTTTGACATCTTGGAACATGTCGTCTTGTGTGCTTGCCTCGCCATAGATACGATCAAAGGAATAGCTGGTGCTGCTCTCGGGGCTGCAGAAACTGACGGTATCCTCCGACAGGCCTTTGAAGCAGCGGCCGCTACCCTCTCTGAAAGACTGCGGCCTGAACCTCGCCACCACCCTGCAAGACGCACTCTCAGCCATGCGGACCGCCTTCCAAAGGTGAACGTCGGCTTTGCCCGTGGCTGAAACGACGAGACTCGCCAGCATTTGCAGCTGCACAGACGTACCTGGTCTTGCTTTTGTTCATGGCTGCAGTCTCCCTTCGCGCTGGTGGTGCCACTGGCTGTAAAAGGCAGCCGCTGGTGCTGAATGCTTGCAGACGCAGCGATCGCACGCAAGCAAGTTAACCATTTTGACCAGTTTGAATACATTACATGCCTGCTGCGCAGCGCGCTGCGGCAATCGCGTGTCACATGCTGATCATTGCAGAAACGCTTCCAAGTTGCAGGTTGCATCACGATCATGCATGGCCGAGATTTGCATCGATGCACACATGCCTATAAGAGGCAGCCGCAATGCAAAGCTCTACATATATTTAGACAGGCCAGCTCCACCAGTACTCCATCTGGACTTTGCATTAGGTCGACCATTACTCCACACAGGAAGCCCATGAGCTGCAGACTTACGGGACTGTTTGCCTACACCCCATGGGCGCCACCGTTATAAACTGTTTCGACTTCTGCGTTTGGAGGATCTTCTCCTCTGGATGCATGCTACAATGGCAGCTGCAGCCAGGCCCAACACGATCAACCACAGCTTGACACGAGGATGACCAGCTGATTCCCTACATGTGCAAGCCAGAAGTCAATACCTCATCTATCTGTTTGAGTGGTCGAGGACAACAAACAATGCCTGACAGCATTGGTTTTGATATGTCTTGAGCTGATGCAACAAGCAAACACCATCTGGCAAGTGCATGCTCAACCTGCTGTGTCAAATCTGGTGCAAGTGGTTGAGGACAGCAGACAATGCGTGATGGTAATCGTGTCAATGAGCCTTGAGCTGTTGCAACAAGCAAACACCATCTGGCAAGTGCATGCTCAACCTGCTATGTCGAATCCGGTGCAAGTGGTTGAGGACAGCAAACAATGCCTGACAATACTCATTTCAATATGTCTTGAGGTGTTGCAACAAGCAAATATCACCTGACAAGTGCATACTCAACCTGCTGTGTCAGATCTGGTGCTAAACTCACCTGCCCTTTTCATACAGCTGCTTGACAGCTGCCTGTGCGTCAAAGCCCTCTACACTGCCCTTGGTCACAGATGCTGCGCTGTAATACTTCAACAGAAAGCGGTAGATTTCATCTTCATTCCATTTTGGGTCAGTATCCTGCATAAAGCCAAAGTTCACAGCCAATGAAGCCAGACAGAGGCAGGCGAATGTAGCATACGCTGATGTTTCATCTTATATGAGTAAAACTGATCCTTGATATTTTATTTTTTTTTATTTGACCACAACAGCCAGTCAACAGCAAGGTGCTTTGGTTACCAAGAATAACAGCAAAAGCCATGCGGCAATGCACAACAGGATTTCAAAATGACAACTTTGGCTGGCCACAGAGCTTTCCAGGGGCAGTGAGTTTCCCTATGCATGCATGCACGCAGGGATCTTCATAATGTCTACAAATTCATCATACGGTACAACTCAACCGGGCTCCTACCATTGTCTACAAAGCTAACACACAGTTCAACTCAAAGAAGAAGCCTGACCTGACTGTCAGGTAAGTGGCACAGGGGACATAAGTGAGAGGGTGGCCACTGCTGCTTGGGGAAGGCAGGGTCACCATCTTTGCCATCCTCTTCTTGCTTCTGTAGTCTCCCATTCACCTGCAGCAGAGATTTGTACTTAATGATCAAGATTGTGACAAATTGCAAAGTAGGACAGCTACAGCACTTTTACACTGTTGGAACAAAGCTGGCCTTTGCCGCTCAAAAGCTTGCTCTTGATCATCTTTGGGATTTGACAACATGATCTGAAGTTGAGCAGAAGATTTGCTTGTACAAGGGAGCTCAAGGCTCAAAGACTGCCTTAACTGCCGTCGGCATGTTGATATGCAGCAATCACTTATAGCCAAAGCTGCAAGTCAGCAGGCATGCATATGGGCGGAGAGTGCATGCAGGGCACCTGATGATGCACTCTGTGCAATGCATGCAATTTGCAAGCCTTGATGCAGTTTGTCGGCCCTGTGCGTATCCTGGCTGGTTCCCTGAGCCTGCCTTGCATGCGTTTTGAATGCATGAATGGTGCAAGTGTAATCAAAATGACCAGTCTGACGCAGCGTGGCACCTGTTTGTGGGCTTTCCACATCACAGTGTCTACAGATTTGCATAGCACATGTGTTAGAGACATGAACAATTAGACATCAGCAACAAAGGTGCTGAAGCCCCGTGATCTGGGAACTTGGGCAATACAGTCAACAAGGAAGGAGAACAGAATGCATGAAGGCACCTGATTGTGCGCTTTCCACATCCACAGCACAGCATCTCGTCTGCTGCTCACTGCCTCTGCATCAGCTTGCTCCGTCATCTCCACAAAGTGCTGTGCGCACGCTGAGCACTGAAAGAAGTGTTGTATGAAGCCCCTGTGACAGTCACGTGAAGGTGAATGCAATGTAGATGCCATTTTGGAGCATCAAGCAGAAAGTGAACCAGCACAAGGAGATGTCACGTACGCATGCAACAAAGCACGCTGGGCAACACAGTCCATGATACAACACAGCACTTTACACAGACATAGCGGCTCATATATCACCAGCAAAGCTTCTGACAATGGGACTGTAACAACTGGTCTTTCAGAAGCTCAAACAGTCAATATGAGCATAGCTCAACATGACACAACATGTAAGTCAAACTGCACAGCAAATGTGTGGATTTGATCCTGCATAGCACAGACATGCATGACATGCCTTGCAGCTTCATGCATCGAGACGAGGTTGCAAGTGTATGTACTTGACAGCTGTCATCCAGAAGGCTCCACCGCTCTGCTCTGGCTGGCTTTCAGCGGCCAGGCTGTGTAGCAGCAACCAAAGGCCACAAGTGTAACCCCGACGTCCAGCCTTGCTGCCCTTGCACTCCTGCCATTCCTGCATGACCACCCTCACTCCTTGAAACCATGGTAGATCCCATTCAACCATGGAAACTATCATACAAAATCCAGGGCAGCCAAAAGCCACAGGTGTAGCCCCTACGACCAGCCTTGCTGCCTTTCCACTCTTGTCATTCCTACAAAGCCACTCACAACCCTTGCCACTGAGTGATGACAGTTCGCAGGCTGTTTCATGCAGCCAGGCCAGACTACAAGACAGTGCAATGTGATGAATTGTACATAATAGGCAGGCCGCCTTTTTGCTGCTGCAAAGGCAGGCGGTGAAAGCAGCCAAAGGCCACAGGTATATGTCCTGCAGCCAGCCTCGCTGCTCTTGCACTCTTGCCACACTGCCACATCAGAGCCAATCGTCACAACAATTTGAGCCGCCACTATGTCATTAGCAATTACAGCCATTGTGTGCTTCAAGCAATTTACACACAGATGCTTCAAAATGACCTCCTCTCAGCATCACGCAGCTCGCACAGTATGCATTAGTCACCAATGATGCTGTGCTGATGATGGCACATGCCTGAACTGTCCCATTCACCTTAAGTGCACAGTGTTTGCTTATCCAGAAGTCCTGCCATGCAAAAAGGCAACTTGCAAACAAGGAAGCACAGGGTGTTGAGTGCTGTGCATATGCACAACAGGGACCTCCAGACAAGCAAACAGGTGGTGCTGAATGCTGTGCACATGTGCTACAGGGACTTGCAAACAAGTGCATCACTGGTGCGAACAGCTGTGCGTACCTCTTTGGCTTCACCAGGGCCACAGACTTGTAGCTGTTGAAGCTGAGGCAAGGGTTCTGAATTCTCAACAGTGGGCCAGAGCTGTGGCGCCTGCTGCAGAATGCTGTGGCTGCCCTCTTTGCAACTGCACACAGACACCTCTCTTGTTGCCGCAATTGCAGAAGTTGCAGAGGCGTCTTTTGTGCTGTCGCTCTTGCATGACAGGGGCCTGATGTACACCCAGTCGCTCAGCTGTTTTGATACAGCACTGTGACCATGCTTGCTGCTTACCTAGTCAAGGGGTGGCTAGCACTCAGTAGCTCCATGAAGTCTAGGAAGGCCTGCCTGGCGTCAAGGCCCTTCAGCAGATCGCCGCTGTCCATCATGTACTTCCAAGCCAGCCGCGTCGCACTGTCAATATCCACAGCATTGGCCTGCGTGTGATTGTATTTAGTCTTTCGAAGTTGCTGCAGCAGCATCTGGCAAAAGGAGGGAATACAAGTCCCTGCCATTAGGCGTCATGATGGGCACCTCTCTTGATACATGCAGCCCAGGATTGTGGCATACGAACACGCATCAGGTTGTCCAGTGTTTTGAACAACATAACATTGAGGTGGCTGACAGCAGGTACAAGATGTCATGTTATGTACATCAAACACAGTGTAGAATGTGCTACTGCTCAGCAAACATGCAATTTGAAGACTGCTGTGCCATCCAGCCTTGTATTACTTTTCATTTGCTGCAGTGCTGATGGATGAAGCTGGCTGTAACTGCATTTGCATTGACAGAACAAGCGCAGCAGGACTTGACCATCAAGTCCTGGTGTTACCTGCGTTCCATTTGTTGCCTTTGTTGCTGCTGACGCATCGCTGCTGTTTTGCACAGTATGCGGTATTACCTTGTTCGTGCCAAAATCATAGTGCCTGCACAATCACTTTTGCACATGAGGCTGCTCACGTGAACTTAAGATCGTTGTTTGGTCAGGTCAAAGGGGCAAGCCCTCCAGGTCAACCTAGGAGAATTTGGAATGACATTGTTTTGTCTGATGGTCAAAAGCTGAAAATCAGACGTCCCTACAAAGACGCTCAGCACAAGCCTGCCTGGCGAGACAAGACTCAAGCCACACACACCCAGCAAATGTGCTGGAACGTGGAATCGTTATTGCTATTAAGATTGTTGTGTCAAGGTGGAGTTTTAAAGCAGCGGACAAAGACAACTACAACATGAATGCAATGTGAGAGGCTTGGTGTAGGAAATCTTGCTGTGGGAAGACAATGATCACGACTGTCATTGCAAGAGCATCTGCAGACTGTCACATCAGTAATGCTAGCCCACAATACCTCGTGGACATACAATCATTGCCACTATTTGGCACATGTGATCAGCCTTGTTGGCTGGCGAAAGCATGTAGAATTACTCTCTCTCTCTACTTCAACAGCACGACTTACGTGTTCTGCCTCTTTGACAGCCACTTTACGACTTCTTCAGCGCTCAGCTTGCCATTGATTTCTGCCAAGCCTTGCTCACTGCCTTCGCCAAAATCAGCAGCATGCCCAAATTTCATGGTGGGATACCTCTTGATGCCAAAGCGGTTGCATAGCTTTCCCTGCAGGGTCACTGTCTGAATCAAAATTCACTAGCACAATGTCCTGACGTATATATGATACGCAATGCAAGCTAATGCAAGGTCCTGGCATGAACATGTATGACTGGTCATGGACATTCAGCAAAGCAAGTGTGGTTTGGTATGCAGACATGCTAAGCACATCTTGAACCTCCGATACAGTAATTCCTCTTTGTAGTGTTTTCTTGATATAATGGCTTTCTCAATGTAAAGACAATGCATATTGGCACCAACTACTGCATTCTGACTGCAGTCTTACCTCTGAGTGAGGACAATTTGACCCAAGAACAACTGCAGCCTTGAATGACTGCTACTTAGAGAAGCAGTTGTTATAAAGGGAATGCACTGCACATTTTCACGCTTACCTCTACAGCACAGTCAACCCTTGCAACCCAGACCTCTGGCTGAACCTTGGGCTCAGAATGGAAGTACGAGGCAACTGCTTCATAAGCAGGCTGAAAGGCCTGACAGCTTGGGCACCTGGCCAAACATAGCAGGCTTGTTACTGAGCGCAACAGTGTTGTGCCTCAAGCAAAATGCACGACGACATGTTACGCACCAGTGAGCGTAGTATTCTATCAGAACCCCGTACGAGGCAGGTACTTGCCGGACCTCACTATCGAACGTGCCCTCTGACAGCTGTATCGGCTTTTGTGCCTCGTTGTCGTTGTTGACCACCGTGACTTCGGCGTGCACAGCCCATAAGGCAAGTGTCACAAACACCAGTGACAAATTCTGCCGTCGATGTGGCCTCATGGAGCCTCGAGGGTGTCACTGCAGGTTGTCGACACAGAGACCGTGGCAAACAGCGATAGGATCAGTGTTGGGGCGGATGTCGATGGCCGCAGCTCTTGCGCAAAATTTACTGCCGTTTGCGCAACAGACTCCACACACCTTGTGCGTTTGATTGCCTGATGTCGGGAATGAGCAGCGCGTGACGCCTAGGAAGTCTGTAACAGTGTTGCGCAAGGCAGTGTGCACTCCGAAACCAACAGGCTCGGCCTTGATGAAAATTTCAGCTTCTAAACTGAACTCATAGGATCACACGAGGGCAGCAAAATGAATAGCTGCTTCTGCAATGAAGTATAATTTGATCTACTTGAATCACAGCATGATTTGGCAAGGTACAGGGCTTGAAATCATTGTTGCAATCATCGAAACTGTTGTGTATCAATACGTACAAATTCGTACTGATGTGACGCTCAAAACATTGCATCATCCAAAGCACGGCATCTTGCCCAGGATCACATGTACAAAAGATAATTAAAATGCATGAACTGAAGCCATTTGACAAATTACCAATTGATTCTGCCAAAATTTCTTGGGCCATCACCAGCTCTTATAGCACAGATCATACTGGAGCAGCATTTTATTGCACAAGAAAAGGATGACCCAAAATTCGAGTGAAGCTCAGTCTACAATCATTTGGCCTCATACCAGGTGTCAGCAATCTTTGAGTCAACAGCTAGTTCAACCAGCAAGGGATTGGTGCCATCAAATGGCTTCTGCATGTTCTTCAACACCAATTGCTGAGCCTCAATCGAGCTTTCCTTTGGGCCTTCCAGGATTACTTCATCATGAACCTGCACAATCCAAATTCTCAGCCAAATATACAACTTCTTGACTTCATGTCACTGCAGAAGCAGTCCAGCGACTGCATGTCTGTTGTGAGCATCGTGAATTGCTCAAACCAAGCAGACAAACGGCAATGCCAATGTGCTCAGTGTCAAAGGTCTTTACCAGCTACCAAGTGCGCAAGATCTCAAGCAAAGCGCAGGCTGTTGGTCAAGTCCTGTCACGATCAGAAGCAGAGCCTGCAGACATCTAGAGCCTGAAGTCACTCTGTACGCAAGCTCATGCACCCCTGGTAAGCAGTGCATCAATCTTAAGGCACACAGCACATGCAAAAGTGTACATGCCATTTGAAGGCCAATGTTGAAGGCATCCATTGCATGCACTGCTTGCACACGTTGATTGCATGGATTGCTTGCGCAAATTGATTGCGTGTACTGCTTGCACGCATCCATTGCATGTACTGCTTGTATGCACTGCCAACTCGCCTGCAGCAGCATCTTCCAGCCCAGCTCCTTGAGCCGCTCATCCTGGTTGATGCTGATCATGGCAGCAGTGGCCACATCTGCAGCACTGCCCTGAACAGGAGTATTGATGGCAGCCCTCATGGCATGGCCTCTAGCCTTGCCTGTGCCAGGCCCCTTCTTCTTTGCATCTGGCAGCTGACGCTGCCGGCCCAACAGGGTGCTCACATAGCCCTGCTTCTCTGCCTGCTTTTGTTGCTTGATCTGCCACTCCTGGACCTGCAGTAAAGTTAGAAGCAGACCTCAACCGGGCAAGCTGTAGTAATGTTTTGCTTTGCACAGGCAGCCCTTCATCAGCACTCAAAGCAAAGGCTCATACATCAAGCATGCACAGTCATGCAACAACCCAAGACCTCTGAACATTGCACCTGCTTTGTGCAGTGGTCAAGGTCAGGTGTGGAGCAACTGTACCGCTGTGAAGGTCTCACCTCAGGTCTGTCGGAGAGACAATGTCAGTGGCTTCCTCAAGGCTGATGAGACGAGCAAAATGCAAATCCACACAGGCATTCAGCCGACTAGGTAACTCTACACATCAAGCATTTACGTAATATCTATACAGGGCGCTTTCACCACGTAAGTGGTGTGATTTTTGACTGTCTCACCTCAGGTCTGTCAGAGTACCACTTGTTGACAGTGTCAGTGGCTTCCTCCAGGCTGACTTTCCAGTCTCTGCTTAGCCCATGCGCTGTCTTGCCGTAGGCAATGGAGAAGTTGAGCACCTTAGCTTTCCGCCTCTCACTGGCAAACATGTCTTTCAACAAAGGCACATCTGCTATGCTGTCACCGTCGCGCTCCAGTATGCATTGCCCTGTGCAGAACACAGACCAAGAGTCACAAGTGATCACGAGCAACAGCATATACTGACGTATGCAGAACACAGACCAAGAGTCACAAGTGAACACGAGCAACAGCATACATTGCCCTGTTCACAACAAAGACCAAGAGTCACAAGTGAACACGAGCAACAGCATACATTGCCCTGTTCACAACAAAGACCAACAGTCACAAGTGAACAAGAGCAACAGCATACACTGACATGTGCACGACGAAGATCGAGAGTCACAGGTGACACAGAGCGACAGCACATCACCAGCTGTATACTGTAGCCCACATACAAGAAGGATCAGAGGTGATCAAGGGCAACAGCTGATATATGACAGTCAAACACAAAGCTGTTCTGGACGATGGCCCGGTCACATGCCAGTAACAGCAGACATCATCTTGTGATGGCATGCCTGTTGCAAAGCATGCTAGATGCTAGGCTTGCAAGAGGCATGCTGTCGCGAGATGATGTCTGCTGTGATCGGCATGTGAGAATGTTAGATGCTCACAAATTAGTGCTCTGTGTTGCAACTGCAAATCCTGGCTGACTCAGTCATGTACAAAAGAAAACAAATCCTGCCTCTTCAGCACATGCAAGCAGCTTCAGAGCTTTGAAAGTTTGGTCCTGATTTGATGTGATCAAACAAGCTCAGGAACCATTTGCCCAGAAATGGGATCAACTCACTTTTGGACAACCAGCTTTGGAATTTCCTACACACCTTTGTCGATGGCTTCTTTGATGTGATCATACATGCCCAGGGCAGTCCGGGAGTGGAAATCGCCTCCCAGCTCAAAGGCTGTGATCATAGATGTACAGTTGGCCAGGTGTGCCAGGATACGCAGCTCCAGCTGACCATAGTCAGCCACTACCAGTGTGTGGCCCTTGGACACATTGGCTGTGAACGCCTTCCTGACCTGCATCGGACACAGCATTTTGTGAAGCAAAACTCTCTGTCTCCAACTTTGTGGCATAAAGCTACATATGCTGAAATGTAAGGTTTCACAGCTTGCACAAAGTAGTTATAGAAGTGGTGATGAGCAAAGCCACTGTTCATGCTCAACAGGAGAGGTGAGCCTGGTAATGCGCAGCACAAGCGAGCCCGAGCTGTCTGGATCAGCAACCAGAAGAGGATAGCCGCTCGATGGATCAGGTTTGCAAGCTTTGATAATCTTTGGAGTGCTCAATGCTACAGGTAGCTGGTGCTGACCTTGTGTCCATGTTGCATTTGACCAGAACGCGTGCAGCAGCAAGCAAATCTGCTAAGTATGCAGCTGCAAATAGCTGGTGCTCACCACAAAGCGGTCTTGCTTTCATCAGCAGCATTGCCAGTTTTGAGAACTGTGGACATGGAAAACTCATGCTGACCTTGTATCTGTCTTTCTCTAGGGCAGGCTGGTGCTGTAGACCAGGTCTGCGAGCTGACAGCCCCCAGTCTCTGTAATGAAGTTCAGGCTTACAGGTGATGATTGACAAGCAGCTGATTTGCATAGAAAAGCAGTGCAATGCATTTGCAGCTTTACTATTGTGCTGACCTTGTATCTGTCCTTTTCCAGGGCAGGCTACTTTTGTAGGTTGGGTCTGCAGGCTGACAGCCGCCCAGTCTCTGTGTCAATGTTCAAACTGACAGATGATAATTGACAAGCAGCTGATTTGCACAAGAAAGCACAGTTGATGCATCAGCAGCTTTGCCGTCGTGCTGACCTTGTATCTGTCCTTTTCCAGGGCAGGTTGATTCTGTAGGTTGGGTCTGCGAGCTGACAGCCGTCCAGTCTCTGTGTTGATGTTGAGACTGCAGTGCACTCGGTCCAATTTGCCGTCGCTGTCATAGGTGGCAATCTCACTGCCTTGCAGAGGCTTGATGAAGTTGCTCAGCAGCGTGTCGATGGCATTGTGCTCACACACAGCGTCCACTGCAAGCAACACAATGATAATGCATTGAGATAGGTGCTGTCGCATCTTGCACAGCAAGATGTCACTGAGACAGGTGTTGTCTGATGGCCTGAGTTCAAATGCATTGGCAAACGCTGCTGCTTGATGACGGTTTACTAAGCTGACGTCATCACCATCAGTGTAGCAGCACAACACATGGACAATGCTCGCAGCTGTCGCGTTTGCCTCTGCAAGTCCCTGCATTTTGGACTTTGTGCAGTATGTGTAAGTGTACAGGCTGCAGGTCCCGCTTCCATCCCAACAGGCCAACAAGTCTTAGAAGCTTACTGGCAGCACAAGCTTCCAAGCCTTCCTTTCCTCCACCGAACGCTGCATAAGCCCGGCCATACCCTTTTCTGCTAGCTTCCTCTTCAAGCTCGGCCGTGGTCTGCTTGGACTCATTCACTGACACAGCTGGCTGCTGCTCAGCAGTTTCAGAGGCCACCGCTTCCATGTCGTCATCCCTTGATTCTGTGGCGGGCACGTCTACTGAAGCTACTAGCTCGTCATCAGCGGCCATAGCTTCCAGAGGAACCTCTGCATGACACAGACTGTTGCTCAGAGAAACAAATCAAGCGCTGATCCAGTCAACTCGTCAGCTGAGACCTGATTGATCAACTGATGCTGCGAGCTCACCAGCAGCAGCCATGGCTTCCAAAGAGGAACCTCTGCAACTCTGCATCAGAGAACCAAACACACAGAGCTCGCCAACTGGAACAATTGGTCAGTCGTATTATAGGCCTCCGTCAATCTGGTGTCGTGGTCTATACAATGCAAGGGATCTGTTTGTGACTGGCATTGTCTTTTTGACACGCAGGAGGTGCCTCACATGCCTCCAAAGCAATCCCCTCACAAGGAAAGGGCATTTAGCAGCTGCCAGATGCTGTACTGTATTTACACATACCACAGGCAACTGCACAGCAAAAGGCGATCAACTTGCAAGCCATGCGCTCAAAATGCGCACTGCAGAACAGCCAGCTGAAACACAAATGGCTGTTCATGCATAAAGCACTAAATGCAGTGCATGGTTTCAGTCTTGGCAAGGGTTGCTGGGCTTGCCTTCATCAGTGGATGACTTGAAGTCTGTGATGCCGTACAGCTCTTCCAGGGCGTGCTTGGCTGCTCCAGGCTTGCCAGCCAGACCCCTCAGCACTGGTGTACTCACAGCCGGCCAACCTGCAAACACATGCGTAGACCTTGAAAGCTGCTTCTTCCAGCATCCCAAGCACACATTCAGCAAGGGCAACAGCATTACTTAATTGTAATTCAGCGCTGGTGTGCATATAGCTGCCATCACCTAAACATGAAATCAACAACTCCTGTTTCCACACTACCAGCATGTGCGCAGGACATTTCAACAAGGGCTGCTATGCTGCTTTACAGAACCAATAATGCGCTGTGATCATCAACTGGTGAAGCTGAGCAACCCAACTTAGGTGCAACAATGATGTCTGCTGCTTTGGCACTCACAGAAGCCACTTTTGCAAAGACTGCTGTTGTCTTGATACTGCAGGTGCGTAAGTTTGAAGCGTGTTGTTGGTGATGGCATTTTGATCACCTGCTGCAGTGCAAACCACTCCCAGACGATCACAAATGAGTTCATTGCCATTGCCGTGGCACTGCAAGAAAAAGCCTCAAGACACACTGTTGGTCAGGAGATCGAGGCTACCTGATGCAGTATAGACCTCAGGCTGGAGGGATGGAGGCGCCCCCTTGCCCCACAAGCCATGCAAGTCAAAGTCAATATTCTTCTTGGGCTTTTGAGTCTTGGAATCAGGATCTATCCACCCATCTACATTTGGGGCCTGCATGGTGCAACACGGTGTCGAAACCTCCATCCAGGCCAAAACGTGTGAAGCTGCTGCAGGACAGATGATAATGACATTGCTGACGTCAGTGCAGCAAAGTGCAATTGCAGCTGAGGATGCAATTGGCAGGCTGGCCAGCAGGCCAGGGAGTGCACAAGCATTTGTGAAGCACACTAGTGATTGCTGCCATAGCAGGGCAATGATCGCACGTGAGACTCGCAATTGACAGTCAGTCTCTAATGCTGACCCCATTGGACATATCATGCACAGCTCATTGTGCCTATGTCCTGCAGTGTCTGACAACTGCAAGAGCCTGCCACCAGTCTGCTTCAGTTGCAGTGCCAAAACAGCAAGGTCAGCATACACAAACATGCTGCACTCAACTTGGACTTGAGGCATCAGACAGGTCATTACCTTGAACACGCGTGCATCCTCAAGCGTGCCCTTCTCAGGCTTCTGATTTTCCACCCCAGCAAACAATAATTGCCTGATCTGGGCACCGCTGCCCACATTCATGTGCTTTGCACCAGGCACCTTCTGTGCTGCCCAGTTGCGGAAGCGGTGCATGGCTTGCTCCTGATCCAGATAGGCTTTCTTCTCTCCTTCTGCCAAATGCGCTCTTCATGCAAAACAAAACTGAGTTCAGGTAATCATTTGTATTCTATTTGTTATTTTCACGTGTGCCGGGTTAATGGTGCATGGCATGTGCTTGACCCAGGTAGGCTTTCTCCTCACCTTCTGCCAAGTGCGCCATGCATGCAAAACAAGACTTTGTTCAGATGATCAGTGATTCTCTTTGTACTGCATGCAAGAGAGCCGAGTGCGCTCTGCATGCAAGACATAACTTGGTATCTTTACACGTTTGGACCTTGCGGTCTACATGAACCTCTGCCGAGTTCACTGTGCATGCTAAACATAGATGTGTACACACAGGTAACGCCTCCACAACAATGAGTGACTCCACAAGCTAAGGTGGCAGCTGATGAATAGAGGCGGAGCACAGACCTGTTGACAGACACGCCTTGCTTTTCCATGTCTGTCAGCAGCAGGCTAAAGGGCCGCCAATGCTACATATACATGCAAGGTTGCATCTGATGCACAATGCACAGAGGGAGCACACACCTGATAGTCAACATGTATGGTTGCAGCTGTGGCATAGACGCAGCACACAGCCATTGACAGGAATGCAATTCTGTGACTCACACATAGATGCAGGGCAAACCTGTTGACAGACATGCCCTCTTTCTCCATGTCTATCAGCAGCAGTCTAAAGGGCCGCCAATGCTTCATATACACGCAAGGTTGCATCTGATGCACAGAGGCAGCACACACCTGCTAGCAGACATGCCCTCTTCCTCCATGTCTATCAGCAGCAGGCTGAAGAAGCGCCAGTGCTTCACATGCGTGCAAGGTTGCATCTGATGCACAGGGCAGCACACACCTGCTAGCAGACATGCCCTCTTCCTCCATGTCTATCAGCAGCAGGCTGAAGAAGCGCCAGTGCTTCACGTGCGTGCAAGGTTGCATTTGATGCAAAGAGGCAGCACTCACCTGCTGCCAGACATGCACGGTTGCAATTGATGCACAGGAGCAGCACACGCCTGTTGACAGGCATATCAGGATGCAGCTGATGTACAGAGGCAGCACTCACCTGTTGACAGGATGCAAGGCTGCAACTGATGCATAGAAGCAGCACATACCTGTTGCCAGGATGCAAGGCTGCAGCTGATGCATAGAGGCAGCACATACCTGTTGACAGACATGCCCTCTTTCTCCATGTCCGTCAGCAGCAGGCCGAAGGGCCGCCAGTACTTGATGTACATGTCAGACATTCTGATCTGGCGGCCGCCTGTCGCTTGCAGCACTGCTGCATCCATCAGGCATGGTCGGGCCTACATACAAGTAGCAGGCGATCACTACAGTAGATGACCACTTCAATAACAACACTTCCAGATGGCTTTTTGCAGCAATGACAGCAAAAAGTTGCCAATGCGTCCATTTTTGCCTGTTGAAAGGCACAAACCCTGGAAGAGAAATGGCTGGCGTGTCTTGAAACATGTCAAGCCGTGCATGTGCACGCTTCAATACATCATCATGCGTTCCCTTGACTTGCTGCAAGTAGTGATATGTTGACCAGCTAAAACACAGCATGAGCTAGTCTGATACTGATATCAGATACTGACAACAACTACCCAAGCCACTGTTGCAGCTAGATGCTCCTAATGCTATTTGTGCTGAACAATTGGTGCAGGCATGCGTCTCATATGCCGATTTATGCTACCTCAAAATGTGAAACTACCTCAACTAAAGAACACTCAGACACATGTGTTCACCTGTAGGGCTTTTCTGAGGCACTGTGCCAGCTGCCAGGTTGCTTTGGCATCATAGGCAGAGTAGTCTATCCACTTGCCACGTGTGCCTGGGTCCACTTGCAGCTCCTCCACAGCCGGAAGTATAATTAGCTGCAGCACATGAACAGCGCCGCTGTCAGTCATTGTCAGTTACTGTCTGAGGCCAGAGAAAGCCTCCATATCTTGCCACCACGCCTGATACAGGATGCATTGTCTCCTTGACAAAGCTTCTTGTGATGTGCAGAAACGTGTGCCCTGAGGTCGCTGAAGCTGTGCCGATGGCGCTGGGTCCACATTCACCTTCTCCACACCTGAAAAATTTCATCAGCTGCAGCACAGACGCCAGGTCCCTGTCAGTCAGCGCTTGATCTGCTGTCTTCTGAGGCCGTTGAGCGGCATTACAACTTGTTGGCATGCATGCTGTGACATGCATTGTGTTATCAAGGTGTATGGACTTGGTGCCATGTGAATGTCTGTGCCTTGGCTGTGTTGATTGCCAGTCATTGTCAAATGCAAGGTGGCATGCATGCTGTACAAGGTGGAAACCCCATTTGCATGCTGTCAAGCTGTTGTGCAAGCCTTGCTGCAAACAGCACTAGATCTGAGGAGGGCTGATCTCCTGCTATGTTGCATTTTGGCCTTGCAAGCTGTCGTGGCTGCGTCTATAATTGCAGCTTGTTGCACTGTTAGGACATGCTGCATGCACTGCACAGGGGTGTCATCAGCTTCTGCCGTGTACACCAGCAAGCCAGCTTTGCTGATTGCCTGCTGAGTAATATCCTTCCTACTAGCTGAGATGTGGCAACAGGTCCTTGCATTCCAAGCTGCAGGAGGATCTAATCAAGCAGGCTGTCACTGTAGCTCAGCATGCGTTAGTACAGAGCCAGGAGGTGTGCCTACAATGTGATGGCTTGCTCCTGCCTATAGCACATTCTTGCAGCACAGCTAGGAGCCAACCATCACAGCACCTTAACATGCAGTAGTGTACAGCATCAACCTGTGACCTCTGGTAGGGGTATCGTCAGATGCAAGGTTTCACGGTAGCACAACGTGCAGTAGTACACAGCGTCAAACTGTGACCTCTCGTAAGTGTGTGACCAGATGCAACCTTTCACAAGAGCTCAACATGCAGTAGTGCGGAGCAACAGCTTGTGGCCTCTGACAGGCGTATGACCAGATGCAAGCTATCACAACAGCTCAACACGCAGTAGTGCAGAGCAACAGCTTGTGGCCTCTGACAGGCGTATAGCCAGGGGCAAGCTGTCACAAGAGCTCAGCAGGCAATATTATAAGAGTAGCAACGATGGCCTCTCACAGAGGCACATTCAGACGTAAGCTATGCTTGTGGCTCCGTACACACTGCAACAAAGCATGCGAGCTGTGGCTTTCCACACAGATGCAAGCAAACGCAAGCTAAGTGAGTACGCAACACATCCACAACACCATCCAGTAAAATGATCATGAGAACTGCAGCATGCTGGGTCATGAGTTACGTGAGCATCGCATGATTGTCTACAAAGAATCCTGTGTCACGGCAAGATCTGATGGGCACCAGAGCTGACACCCAGGCTATTGTTGCAGGCTGTGGAAGTAGGTCACAAACAGTGATGCCTGTGGTCTTGGCCGACAGTGGACTGTAACAGCTCAACTGCTTGCATTGCTGCAGCATGACACGCCTCAACCACATCTTGAGCAGCAGACCAGATGCTCAATGTGGCTGCTGGCCATGTAGCACAACAACCACATCCAGCATGTGATCTGTGTGTCTGGGTGACTGTGGCCTATTTTGCCGCTGCAACCTTGCTCCCATGTGTACTTGTGTACTTCAACATGGGTCTGAATCTCCTGACTAATGCAGAAGATGAGTGTGAGCATCCTTCAATGGCAGATGCTTGGACTTGAACAAGAACCATCCTTTGTGACAACAACCCCTGTGTATGTGAATATGTGTCTTGTACTGCTGACTGATGCAGGAGACGGGCTTGAGCATCCTTAAATGGCAGATGTGCGGAGCTGAACAAAGCCCATGCTTTGTGACAAGGTCAACTTTCGGCTGTGCCAGCTCGCATATCTACCGTAGTCGGATGTTGTGGCTCATCTCTTGCTTTTAGGTTGCAACCAGTCATGCAAAGCGTCATGCAAAGCATTCTTGCAGCACGTACAGATCAGCATCAGCCAAACAGCCTACAGAGTGTTGATGACGGTCTTGACCAGAAAGAGCCTGCCTTGTCTAGGCATGACCAGAAGCAAGGCCAGTTGTTGCCAGGCAGTTCAAGTAGCAATGCCTAGACAGACCAGCTGTATGCGCTCAAATGATGCTTTGTAATTCTGATAGGCCGCTCCTTACGCGTTTCCCGTTACAAATCGACAACTCTCCTTGCAACTGAAGACTGTGCAGGTTTCACGCCTTTCATGCAGGTGACCACTGCTTTGACAGAATCAATAGCTGCCCTGCATTTGTGGAAATGACGCTTATGTGACCCAGAAAGAGCCTATCTTGTCTAGAAGCATACAAAAGAAAGGTAAACTGATGCCATACAATTTCACTCATGTGATGACTGCAGCCTACCTTGCCCTCTGTGTTGTCTTTCTTGATGTTCTTCCTTCCAAAGAGAGTCTTCATACCAGTCTTGGCGCGCATGTCCTTGGCAAAATCCTTCATCAGCTCCTTGTGGCTGCAGAACACATACATCTCTATAGAAGTTGGCAGCGCTGGGACGCAGCGTAGGGAATGTCACAGAATGCCGTAACTTGCTCAAATCATGTTAATTTTGCAGACGACTCCTACTTGAAGCTCCGCATTGCTGCATGACACACATAACTCAATCTGACATGCTCTTTGCAGCAATGAACTGCACCACACTCAGTTCAAAGCTTGCTAGAACAGGCAGTGTATGCTGGCGTTTGATACATAGAGGCTTGCTACGTTGAAGCTTGCTGTGACAGGCAAATGGTTGATATCTCAAACAGCAGATGAAATACAGTTCACAGCTTGCCAGAACACGCAGACTATGCTAACACTTGATACGCTAAAGCTTGCCATGTTATAGCTTGCTGGAATAGGCAAAAGCTTGATATGTTATAGCTTGATATTTCGCAGCAGACAAAGCATAACTGCACGCAAGTGCCCTACTTGGTGAGGCCCTCCAGGCTGTAGGAGCCCTTGCCCTGTCTGGAGGAGTCCCAGAGGCGCGCCATATGCATGGTATCCGCCGCAAAGCCCGCGCAATCAATGCCGTGGTTGCGCAGCACGTGGCGATCAAAGCTGTAATTGTGCCACACTTTCTTGATGTTGTCATCCTCAAAGAACTCCTTGAAAATGGCAAACATCTCATCCACAGCTTCCTGCAGCGACATACAAAATTTGAAGCAATGTGTTGGAGCAGAGACGTTGCCAGGTACAGTTTGTGCCACACTGTCTTGATGCTGTCATCCTCAGAGAATTCCCTGAGGTTGCAAACATCGCATCCACTGCTTCCTGCAAGAAGGACGCATCATGCCTGCAATTGGTGTAATTGAAACATAAAATGAAAACTTGGTAGGCTGCAGTACAACTTTCAGAAGATGTGGTGGGCTGAGGCGAATGGGGCAGGGGTCATGTGACAAGTACTACTGTGTTGAAGGCCCTTTATCGACAGGCAATCGATCCACAAGCACTACCAAGTGCACATGTGCAGAAAGGCATACTCCCAAGCACAACTGGAGAGAAATAGAAGGCCTGATATGACACACAGGTTGCAAACAATGCTGTAGAAAGCTCCATTTGCCTTGCAGCCAGCAGACCAAAGCAAAAGTGTAGTCAGCTCTACCTGATTGCCATCCAGCATAGTATCCACCCACAGCTGGTCTTGAGGGGTAGCATCAGGGTCTGCTGCAAAGTTACACACCTCTGCAGAGCTACTGCCAATGCCCACACCACCATACAGTGAGAAACAGGTAACTGTGCCGTGGCCACAGGGCGACTCCTTGCTAAGATCAATGTCCATCACCTGTGCATACACGCAAGCGTGCTCAGCATTTGACATGCTTAATCTTACGACGCACTGCTAGGCTGTAGCTCACACCACCATACAGTGAAAAGCAGGTGACTGTGCCATGGCCATAGGGTAATTGCTTGCCAAGATCAATGTCCATCACCTGTGCACATCAGTTGGCATGCTCAGCCTTCCATGCAGTGTCATCACAGATTGCAGACTCAAAGGCAGTGTTGATAAGCCCACTGTAATCGTGTCTGTCTTGCATTTACTCAAGCTTGGGTCGTCGCCTTTATTTCGCATGAGTGTTTTGCATCAACATCTTCAGCACAATCAGCATGCAAAATGCAACAAATTGCTTTTGTTGCTGACTTGAACTCCATTGGCCTGCTTTTGATTTGGGGACCTTGCATTGGTGCTATCAGCTGTTGTGCAGGTTTGCCGTCCTGATGATCCAAGATTGAAGTATACACGATGCAGCTTGAGTATCACCTCTGTGTCACAGGCAAAACACATGTGTTGGTACTGTGAGCGTATCAGCTGCACAACCCTTCTAGCTTCATCTGCTGTTGTCACCACGCACACGTCTGCTGGAACTTGTGAAAGTTCGGCTGCGGCTGCTTCTGCTGCTTGCTCTTGCTCCTGGTCAGGTGCCAGCTCATGGCCTGACAGTTTCTGCAGGCACAAGTTTGCCACAGTTCAGCAGGCATCACTCGGCCCATCATTAGACTGAGACTGTATGTACCAGTCACTCACTGTGGAGTCATTGCTCAAAGACTGTGCATGACTGTTTGCAATCACAGCTATGTTTGCCCAGCCAGTCAATGAAAACTATACAAGCCAGAATTGCAGCAAGCAGGAACCAGCCCAGAGATCAATGCTGCTGCTGAGCGCTGTAGTGCTTCTGTCATGCCGGCATGCAGTATGCCATGCAACAATAATGTGCTTTTACAAGCAATAGAGCCCACACGTCCTGCTGGAAAGGACTAGACTCACCAGCTCAGCCAAATGATTGATGACTGGAGAATGCAGGTCATACTCCTGGTGGCCAAGGTCATGCGCTTCCTCATCTGTCAGTGGGGACTGTGTAGCAGCGCCATGAGCAACTGTTGTGGGTTCTGTGGAAGCTCGCTGTGCTGAAGCTGATGCAAGTTCACCAAGTGAGCTTGACCTTCCTGAGCTGAGTGCTGACTCAGGTGGAGCAGCGCTAGGCACCTGCTTTGCTTGAGCACTCCGATGAGTGGTTGCTGATCCGCCAGGTCCAAGGGGAGACTGTCCCAGGGAGCCCCTGCCCAAGCTGTGAGCAGGTTTCGGTGAAGCGGCACTAGAGGCGTCTCTTGGGTGCGCAGCATCAAAAGGGTTTGCTCGGCTCTGAGCTTCAAGCGGATCGTTGGGCGCTGCTCGAGCGGTTGCAGCTTGAACTACAGATTGTCCAGTCGCACGTTCGGGACTTGCATGAAATCCCTGGCGCAGGCGCTGACTCCGCCTAGCCTCTTCCATTTGCCGATTTTGCATCCTCTTGTCCTTCCATAAGTCTCCGATGTGGCCGGTGCCGCTAGTGGAAAAACGTGGGTGCAGATCGCAAGGTCGGCCTGCTTGACCGTGATACCCCGCCCGCATGCTCGGAGCTGAGTGAACAGCATCTTGCCTCTGGTAACTTGCTTGCAACCGAAACAGCTTGTAGCCTTGACGAGCAAGCTCGAGCTGCTTTCGCATGAACAGAGACTTGCAGCGTTTCGACTGTAGCTGAGTCCACGACGACGACGACGCACCGTTTACCGCTTTGACTGATGTGCTCTGGACACCGTTGAGAACGCGACAGGACATGTCTTGAAGCATTATGTCTGCATCGCGCAAGTTGCTTGGGCCGGTCACTACTAGCCTCGACTTTAGCACGGTAATTAGGGTTTTCTGGCAGCCTGGTCATGCGTAGCATTTGCTATGGCGTTGACTTCCTGAGAGGCAGCATCTGTGCAGGGACAAACTTCTGTTCGTGTGCCAATATATATTTACAAGACTGTTCACTGACATTTTGTGATTACTAAGGTTTTGCAGTGTTATGTCATGGTTATGGAAGGGTGTGTCCCTTACTAAGCAGGGAGAGCATGTGTAAATGTCTGCATTTTGAAGTGTTAGGTTTTAACTGCTTGAAGGTAGTCATGTAATCATGTGTATGTAATTACCCTACTGATCCACTGGGCCACTGCTTATTTCTAATAACAATAACAATATACTTCTGGTAGTGTAGAAGTGTAACGCAGTAGTGTCCCAGTGTCCCAGTGTCCCAGCAATAGCTAACAGAATCCTGAATTACTCAGAGTTCTGAGTCTGAGGAGAGAGTGTGTGGGACACTGATCCACTGGGACAGCTGACTAATTGCTGACCAGGGGCGCTCCCCCGTGACACCCCTGCTTTTGCGCCGCT
Organism: Trebouxia sp. TZW2008; assembly: GCA_002118135.1. Lineage (NCBI taxonomy): Eukaryota > Viridiplantae > Chlorophyta > Trebouxiophyceae > Trebouxiales > Trebouxiaceae > Trebouxia > Trebouxia sp. TZW2008. The sequence continues at coordinate 192,218 of BDIU01000140.1, forward strand.
TTGCGGCGCCACCTTGGGCCACAACCTTAGGATACTAACAAAACTCATTCAAATTCAGACTTTCGAGTTTCTGCGTGCAGAGTGCTTGACAGCTACGTGCAGTCACCGCAGAAGCTATATGCAGAGCGTACAGAATTCAAGCGCTTGACGCTACAGTGATCTGGCGCTGACTGCACAGAAGTTGGGTGCAATTTCTGCAGAAGCTAGGCTAGGAAATGTACTGAAACATCCAGCTTTATGTTAGGATTCTGGCAGGATGACATATCTTTGCTCTTTTCTGCGTACAGACACGTGGAGTTCTGGAGTTGTCTAGGTTCCTTCTGTTTTTTCTGTGGCTTCAGTAGGATGGCTGTTGCGAAGACCATCTTAGGCATAATCGTGATCGCATTCATCTTGTCATTAGTAGCATTTTGCACTATCTTCGATTGGTGCTATGAGTACCATCTACGAGTGTGACACCAGTATGCATGCACTCGCTTAACATATGCGAAGCACAGGAACTGTGTTGAGATAGTTACAAGGAGCAGGCAGAAGAGCAAAAAAACGTGTTTTGAGGTCTTATGCAAAACACTGTCACAGCTGTGACACCACACCCCCACCAAATTGGCAAGAAAACAGCTCAAACAGGTAGTGGTCACCACT
>BDIU01000140.1:193027-266206 GCA_002118135.1 Trebouxia sp. TZW2008
TACTGTGTAAAGCTGCTGGTACTTCCCTTCTTTGGTTTTCTACCTCATCTTTGGAACTGTACTGATGCGCTGTGCTGTGAAAATGTCTGTGTAAGTGTGCAAGTCCGTGAGTCCACCATTCTGTGTGTCTTCCAGTCTTCCTTCAACTCAATGAGGCTCTCATGGTCTGTTCCTCACTCCTAGCCTTGGTGTTAGTGTCAATACCAGGGTCCCAGCACAGTCTGGTTACACTCCGCAGGGGGATCCATTCGAGGAACAGCAGGAAGCCTCACAGCAATGGCTGCATCAGGCTGCACATAGTAAATGCCTGACACTCCAGTGTACAGCCCTGATCTGGTCCCTTATGCAACGGACTCCCTGAGGTCCTGATGCTTGATGGGAGCATCGTCTTCTGTTGACCGGAAAGCCTGCCGGCATGACGGACTCTGGCGTGTTGCTGGACTTGGAGACTTCTTGAGAGCAGTCTGCGGTCTATGCAATCTGCTTAAACATGGAGAGCAAGCGGTCTGAGGCACCCAAAAGGCCTTGCCGGTGACTGACAACCCTCGCTGCAAATATCCAGCGGAACAGTGCAAGCGCTGAGATGACACCTTTTTGCCTGTGCCACTTCCTGCAGGACTTCAGTCTTGGCTTCGGGGCCACTGGCAAGGGCAGGTTCTGATTGTGGGGCGCTATGCAGAGCTGTGCTCCCTTGCTCTGCAGCTAGCTTTTTTGCCTGCACGATGTGCTCTCCTCCGCCGCCAACCGAATTGTCAGTGCACTCAACACGTTCATGCTTGTCTGCTTCAAAGGTAGCCTCTGTGCTCACTCTTCGGTCACCCAAGTGAAACGATGGTCTGTCTGCTTGCAGCACCTCTACTCCGGTTGCTGGGCCTGTTGAAAAGACATCTAATAGCTCCAGCGGCTTATCTTCAATATCTGGAAATTTTATCACCCTCTTCCGAAGTATCCATGGTCTGGTCCGTAAGTTTGCAGCAATACAACACAGGCGCTGAATGCGTCTGGCCAGACTATTTCTGATTGCGCCGCCTGTTGCCCCATGAAACCTTTTCATGAGTTGCTTGCTTATCTTCCAGAGACTTCCAGTATTGCTGCATTGACTTGGGCTAGCCCAGAAGATTTGCCTCTGGCTCCCAAGAGTGCTCTGGCCCATAGCCAAGCCAACGGATGAGATATTCTCTTTTATGACCACGCTTGCGCAGACGGCGATCTCTGTGTTCTAGGATACTATCTACCTCATACTCATCCTGACCCTCAATAAGGATAGGCGGAGGTGGCTGAACTGGACCGTCTGAATCATGTGTTCGCAGTAATGATGCATGAAATGCATCATGCATTCCGAGTGCATCAGGCAGATCCAGCTGGTCAGCAACTGGATTGACCTTCTTGATGGCCTTGTATGGACTGATCCATCTAGGCATCAAGTTCTTAGCACCAGGGTTCTTAAGTCTGACATTCTGGGTGCTTAACAGCAGTGAATCACCAACCTTGTGGTTCACGTCACGCCGCTTCTGATTGGCATACTGAGCCTGTCTGTCCTGAGCACTGGCCCAAGCTGCTTTTGCTCTCTCTACAGCTTCCTGCAGATCTGTTGTGAAAGACTTGGCAGCGGGCACCTGATGATCCACCTGTACACTAGCTGGTGTGAGTGGATGTTGACCTGAATTCAGCATGAAAGGAGTATTCTGAACTGATTCCTGCCGTGCGTTGCTGATTGCAACTCAGCAGCATCCAAATGCTCATCCCAATCATCCTGAGTTGGACTAACGAAATGCCTTAGCATCTCTTCCAGTGTTCTGTTGATCCGTTCAGTCTGACCATCACTGGCTGGATGGAATGCTGTTGACATTGCAAGCTTAGTGCCAAGTGAAGCAGTAAGCTCCTCCCAGAATGCACTGGTAAAAAGTGTATCTCTGTCACTGACAATCTCGCGTTGCGTGCCATGCAGCCTGATGACATTATGCACATACAGTCTTGCCATGTTATAGGCTGTGATAGCTGTTAACACTGCTGCAAAATGCACCATCTTACTGAGTCTGTCCACAAAGACAACAATCTGAGTGTTACCAGACTTAGTCATGGGAAGCTGAGTGATCAGATCTAGAGTGACGCTTTCCCACCTTCTACCAGGGATCTGCAACGGCTGAAGCAGTCCACCTGGTTTCTGATTGCTGTTGGTTTTATCTTTCTGACAGACTGAGCAATGCCTGATGAGCTGACACACATTGTTACACACTCCTGGCCACCAATACAGCCTGTCTACAGCCTTCTGAGTCTTATTAACTCCCAGATGACCACTGTATGGGCAGTCATGAAGCTCTCGCAAACACTGCTTCCTGAGGTTTTGACTGTCAGGGATGACCAGAGAGTCTTTGTGCCACCAGAGACCAGATCTCTGAGTGCTCTTGCTCTGATCACTGGCACCGGCTTGTCATACCAGTCCTTGTCTTGCTCATAGCCCTTCTGAACTTGCAACTGAAAGTCTGACAGCTCTTGCTGTTCAGCTGCAGCATTAGGGTTTTGAGGCAGAACTGACTTAGGGTCTGATGGCAGAACTGGGCTAGGTCTATCTACAAAACTGCAGCTAGCTTAACAGTTTGCACTCTGCTGAGAGGATCAGCTGCACTGATTCTGCCTGGCCTGTATTGCCATCTCAACCTGAAGGCGTGCATGTACTCTGACCACCTGCGCCAACGCCTTGACAGGTTTGGCTGACTCTGAAATACACAAGAGGGTTATGAGCTGTGACCATTGTGAAATCCAGCCCCTCCAGGTAACGCCATGTCCTCATGGCATGCACGACCACAAGCAACTCCTGTTCGCCTGTGGTGTAGTTGTGCTCTGCCGAACTGAGGTTTTTACTCTCAAATGCAACAGGCCTGCCTTGTTGCAGCAGGACTGCACCAATGCCAGTTACCGAAGCATCACTAACCACCTCAAATGGCTTGCCAAAGTCAGGCATCACAAGCACGAGTGAGCTAGTCAAAGCCGCTTTGGTAGCCTGAAATGCCTCCTGACACTGATGTGACCACCCCCAAGGAGTGTTGCTCCTCAGCAAGTCAGTTAGAGGGCCTACCAGCTTTGAAAAGCCCTGCACATACTTCCTGAAGTAGGTAGCCAAGCCCAGAAAAGACATTAGCTCATGCGCATCCTTTGGCAATGCCCACTCTGCAATGACAGCAGTCTTGCTAGGGTCCATCCTGATATCCTGTCTGTCTACAATGTGACCAAGGAACTGTAACTCAGGCTTGTTGAACTCACACTTTGGCATCTTAGCATACAACTTATGCTGCAGCAGTAGTCAAGCACAATCCTGAGATGCTGAGCATGCTCCTGGGGGTTCTTACTGAATATCAGAATGTCATCAAGGTAGACCAGCTCAAACTTGCCAATGTGGTTTCTGAATATGCTGTTCATAACAGCCTGAAATGTGGCAGGTAAACTTGCCAATGTGGTTTCTGAATATGCTGTTCATAACAGCCTGAAATGTGGCAGGTGCATTAGTCAAACCAAACCTGAGCACTCTAAACTGATAATGCCCAAGAGGAGTTCTGAAAGCAGCCTTATATACATCCTCGTCCTTGATTCTGATCTGATGATAACCTGATACTTATTCTTGACGGTGATCTTGTTCAGTGCTTCGTAGTCAACGCACATGCGCAGACTGCCATCCTTCTTCTTAACAAAGAGCACAGGCGCCCCATATGCCGACAAGCTGGGCTCAATGATGCCCCTCCTGAGTCCATCTGAAACCTGATGCTGAAGTTCAGCTTTCGCAGCAGGACTGAGCCTATAAACAGGCTTGTAAGGGGGTGCAGCACCAACCTCAGTAGGTATGGTGTGAGCCACATCCCGCTCAACAGGCAGTCCTTCAGGCAAAGATTCAGGGAAACAGTCCTGATACTCATGCAGAATGTTCTGCAACTCTGAATCAGGCACAGTGTGTGATGATGGCTGCTGCTGAGGCGATTCTGACATGCTCGCTGCAGCCACATGCACACTGCGTGACTGATCTGACTCATCTGACTCAGTCACAAGCAGCTTCTGAGAGGTTTTTTTTCACAGGACAAAGTGCCACGCTTATGACCCTTTCTGAGTACAACACATTTCTTACCATAGTCAAGGTAAGCACTGTGCTGCAGCATCCAAGACTCACCCAGAATGAAATCATAGTGATCAGCCAAGTCAGCAACAAGCAACATGACCAAGCACTGATAAGCCTGGATTCTGACACATACTTAGCACTGACCAATCACAGGACTGACACTGCCATCTGGCATGCTTACCTGGAAGTCTTCTGACGGCTTACCCCAAGACAGACCAGCCTTTTCAGCAAACTGGCAGCTGACAAAACTGACGCCAGCGCCTGAATTGAGCAAGAAGTCAGCAGGTACACAACCCACTTTGCCCTTGAACTCCATGACCAGCTTGCTTCTGGCTGCTGCATTCAGAACAAGACGTGTCTTAGGCGCATCATACATGACCTGATATGAACATGGCAATGCACTGCTGCCTGAATCTGATGCATCATCACAAGTGCTCAATACCTCACCTTTCTTATCCTCATGCAGCACTCGCATACCATGCAGTTGCTGTTCCAGTGGACGCTGCCGATGCTCAGGCACAACAATACAAGCAGAAGTGCTGAATGGAGCAGATGCTTTGCACTGCTGGTAGTGATGAATGCATTCTGACAAATGCGCGCCAGGCACATTTATGACTGAATGGTGACCTTTGAGGTCATCATGTACTGATACTGATGGAGAGCCTGAACTTGAAGCAATAGCACCATTATCATTACAGTCGAAGCCAAATGAAATGGCTCTGTTTGACAGTTGCTGAAGTCTTAATAGTTCATTCTTATCCAAGATAAGATGAAAACTGTTCTAAGCAGCAAAGTCAATGTTACTACTGTTCAAATGTTCACTGACAGGCTCAGCTAGATGCTCTACCAAACCTAACTGAGCTACTCTTTTGAGTGGCTTTCTGGCCAGTCAGCAGCCTTAAAATCTGAAGGCAACGGCTTAGCAGCAATGCCTTTAACTTTCTGATCACACTTGGCAGCTCAGTGCCCAGCCCTACTCATGCAGTGAAAACACAAGCCTTTTGCTCGCATGGATTGCTGCTCTGCGTCACTCCTGTCAGGAGTTGGGGCAGCCTTAACAGCACCCTTCTTAGCATTTGGGGCTGAGACATTCTGACCGTCACGAGGACGCTTCTGGCCTGATTTGCCAGACTGACTAGCAGACGTGTGCTCATTGCGCACTACCGAACCAATATGGCTGGCAGATTGCATCAGATCTGAGAAGGAGTCCCATGAGCCCAATGTCTGAGGATTCAGGGCTAGCCTATCGCTATAGGACCTCTCCATGTGCTCCAGAAACACGAAGCACTTGATGAAATGGGGCAGACCAACATCCTCAATGAGTTCAGCTACAGCATTCTGAAACTCCTGGCAATCAGTCTGCATTGACTTGTTGCCTTGCCTGACAGCTAGTAGCTTACTGAAGTTGATGGCATCTGGATCCAGCTCACCATACAAGGACAAGAACATGATGTTGAACTGACGGTGATCAACAGTAGCTGCATCCTGCTTGCTGTCCTTCAACTAGTCTGCCATCTTCTTATGGTCTGAATCTGATAGGTTAGCCATGAAGGCAGAAACCCAGTCTGACGAGTCGACTCCGACTCTTTCGAACCACTTCCACAGAGCAGGGCACACAGCCAGGCAGTGTAGACAGCCAAAGGAGTACAGACCTCAGGTTCCTACCAATTTCATGCATAGACAGACCAAGAGCAGGCGTGCAATGGTCATGCGAATGCAACAAAGGTTCAGAGGACCAGCGTTCAATGTAGCTGATTACATGCCATCAACACCAGAGGCGCAAGCATATGCAGCTGGGTCCAGACTGACAAGAGACACAGTGCTCCCTGCACCTGATCCAACGAAAGCAAGAAGCATTGCAACTGCAGGCAAAGGTGTGAGCAATAAGACTATTGCTCCAGGGTTAGTCCAAGAACACTATACCAGGACACTGCAGACATGTTCTGCTCTGCCAGACTCACCTTATGGGAGACACACCTCTGCATCTGTGTTGCATGAAGAGGAAAATAGCTGGCTATGACCTAGGAGAACTACTCAGCCCGATACCCTTTGCCACCGATTCCCAAGCCTTATTGGAGGTGGCACACAACGTGACCCCAGATTTCCTGGCTGCAGCTAGTGCCAGTGAGCTAACAGCAGCTGCAAATGGCCACACAGCAAGTACACCAGGAGCACAAGCATATGCTGCAGCTTGTGAAGCAAGAAAGCAGAGCATCACAGAGGGCTGCAATGTAGCAGCTATGCTTACAGCACTACAGGAGTCGTCTGTGAGACCCGAGGCTGAACAGAACCTGGCCAAAGCAGTCATTGATACAGCTGGGACAAACAAGGCTATGCTAATCTGGCAAGAAGCAGCTCAGAGCACCAGACTGCAAAGTGTTCACAGCGCTGGTCGATCAGTTGCCATTGCGTATCCGGCAGTGACTGTTCAAGCACAGCTTCCACAAGCAGCTGAGGAGTGCACAGGTTTTCCAGACAAAACCTCACACAGCGTCAACAAGACTGTGGCAGACACAGCAGGTGCAGGCAGTTGCTGCAAACTTACCCCACAATTAGAACCTGCCCTTGCCAGTGGCCCCGAAGTCAAGACTGAAGTCAGGCCTGCAGGAAGTGGCACAGGCAAAAAGGTGTCATCTCAGCGCTTGCACTGTTCCGCTGGATATTTGCAGCGAGGGTTGCCAGTCACCGGCAAGGCCTTTTGGGTGCCTCAGACCGCTTGCTCTCCATATTTAAGCAGATTGCATAGATCGCAGACTGCTCTCCAAGTCCAGCAACACGCCATGCCGGCAGGCTTTCCGGTCAACAGAAGACGATGCTCCCATCAAGCATCAAGACCTCAGGGAGTCCATTGCACAAGGGCCCAGATCAGGGCTGTACACTGGAGTGTCAGGCGTTTACTATGTGCAGCCTGATGCAGCCATTGCTGTGAGGGAAGTCAAAGGCTTCCTGCTGTTCCTCGAATGGATCACCCTGCGGAGTGTAACCAGACTGTGCTGGGACCCTGGTATTGACACTAAAACCAAGGCCAGGAGTGAGGAACAGACCATGAGAGCCTTATTGAGTTGAAGGAAGACTGGAAGACACACAGAGTGGTGGACTCACGGAGTTGCACACTCACACAGACATTTTCACAGCACAGCACAGCGCATTAGTACAGTTCCAAAGATGAGGTAGAAAACCAAAGAAGGGAAGTACCAGCAGCTTTACACAGTATACTGATGGTTTCATTGCACAGTTTCAGCTACAATGGAGCAGAAGGCTTGGGCATAGCGCTTGGGAGATAGCAAATACAACATTGCTCAAGAAGACACACCTTTGTTTACTGGGGCATAGTCATTGCAATGTGGTGAGAGCACATGGCAGCATGGGGTGAGAGAGCATAGCAATGTTTTACGCTCCAGGATTATCCTTCCTTCAGTCTTTTGCAACAGCCGTGTTTAGTGACTGCCACTTGGCGCAGTCATGATGTCAAACTCTTATCTTTATTGCAAACCAGGTGCAGCTTGTGCTTGTCAAGCTGTCATGTGTGGTAGAGGTGTCATCATGCCAAACGCCAGCTAGTAGGTGCTGAGCAGTGTAGCACAAACTGATATGTGATCAGTGGTGACCACTACCTGTTTGAGCTGTTTTCTTGCCAATTTGGTGGGGGTGTGGTGTCACAGTTGTGACAGTGTTTTGCATATATGCAAAAAATCAACAGCGTTGCAACAGCTTCTACTAGCAAACGCATTGTGAACCAAGCAACACGCACTGGAGGCATTCACCCTTGAATTTTGATGGGCTACTTGCGCATTTCTTGTTGAAGGCTAGCGGTGTGCATTCAATGAATGACATGCTGCAGGCCTTTCAAGCAGTTATATCATTGCTACGACAGCATGGCAAGTTGCCCTGCATTGTGAAGCTTTGGTGTGGATTGGCTGCCTTTCACCTCCTGCGCACTTCCATGCATGCTTGCTACTATCAGAGAAATTATAAGCTTGTGCTGGCATGTGCTGGCACAGTATGTAGCTACAGAACTTCAAAGGGCTGCGCATTTGTCTGATGTTCATTGGTGCCTTGTCAAACAGCACTTGCTTCTGGCCTTCACTAGACTACAATCAGTAAATCAGTCTGACCGAGAAGCCTGAAAGATTTGCGGCTGTTTCACTTGGCCGATTGGAAAAGCTGGAGTTTTGGCTGCCAAGTAATCAGTCTTCAATGCTAGACCTTTACTTGCTGCTCGAGTCATACTAATTGCTTCTTGATACTCTAACAGCCCAGTGATCACCTCACCAGCCTGTATGTGCAGCAAACACAATCGCTCAGCGGGACATTTGCCTTTTTTGAGGCAAACCCTGATCAGCTGCCTTTGGCTGCCAGACAAATTCACAGTGCTTGCAAGCCACAAAATCCAATGAGTCACACTTGGCTCCCTACCCAGGCGTGAATCCTATTCATTGATTGACTGTTTGAAACATGTTTGCATACGGTGCCCAGCATACCCTTTGTTACAAGCTGTTAATGCTGCCTCACATCTCAAAGCTGCCTCTATAGACAGAGGCTCCCGTTATGACACCTGACGGCATAGACTTTTGTCTTTTCTTTTCTTTTCCTGCCTCACAACCTGAAGCAGTCTCATAGGGCAGCAGACTGGACAGTCATGCATACCCACCAAAGCTGAAGGTCATGCAGCTTTTGTGTGGACAGGATAGTCAGCGCTTTGGTGTAGTGTAAGCCGGTGAGGCAATGCACCCAGCTGTCGTGAGTTACGCTGCTGCCAAGTATGAAGATGACTGGCCAAGTATGCATTGACACAAGCAGACAGTCTGGGAAATAACATGCCCAGCAATGTTGTTGTCGCCTGCCTATCTAATGTGTGCAAATGCAGACTTTGTTTCATCTTTCTTCTGCTATACAGCGCCTAGAAAGGTGTTTAAAGAGATTGTTGGAAATCTGTCTAGTTTTGAACAAGTACATACCTTGCAGTGCTCTAGCAGCCACATCGACTTCTCCTGGTCAGTCATACCCCCAGGCTGACTCAGCTTGGACTGCCTCTTCGATTTCCTCTTCTTCTTTTTCTTCTTGGCAACCTGCTTTTCAGAACTGGCGGCGTCATCCTGCCCTCTCAATGACTCATCCTCAGGGATTGTGGCCAGGGCTGCTCCTTGCTGCCCCAATATGGGCTGCTGGGCATCTGACGCACACACATCATGGACAAGCCCTGCTTGCTGCTGCTGCTGCTGTTGGGACTGGCCAGGCGTTTCTGTCTGTACCAGCCCGTTTGCCTGCTGCTGTGGCTCACTAGCGCCCAGTAGTGATGCTGTCTTTGTCAGACTGCGGCTTTCTTCCTGAGGCTTGCCCCCTGCATGTGGTGCAGTGAGTCAGGTTTGAACCGATGCCTACCATGTGCCTACTGCTGCTGTTGAGACTAGCAGCCTGTTTGCCTGCTGCTGTGGCTCACTTGCTCCTAGCAGGGATGCTGTCTTGGTCACACTGCGGCTGTCCTCCTGGGGCTTGTTTCCTGCACATGGTGCAATGAGTCAGATCAGAATCATTGCCCACCACATGACTGCTGCTTGATGCTGTGGCTCACTAGCGCCTAGCAGTGATGCTATCTTTGTCACACTGGGGCTGTCCTCCTCAGGCTTATCCCCTGCACGTGGTGAAGTGAGTCAGATCACAACTGTTGTCAACCACATGACTGCCGCTTGATGCTTGCTGCTGCGGCTCACTAGCGCCTAGCAAGGATGCTGTCTTTGTCACACTGCAACTGTCCTCCTGAGGCTTATGCCCTGCATGTGGTGCAGTGAGTCAGATCAGAACCATTGCCCACCGCATGACTGCTGCTTGATGCTATAGCTCACTGGCGCCCAGCAGTGATGCTGTCTTTGTTACACTGCAGCTGTCCCGCTTGAGGCTTCTCTCCTGCACGTGGTGCGACGAGTCAAATCAGAGTCATTGCTCACCACATGACTGCTGCTTCATGCTGTGGCTCATCAGCGCCCAGCAGTGATGCTGTCTTTGACATGCCACTGCTGACATCCTGAGGCTTCTCTTCTGCATGTAGTACAAGATGCCAGGTCAACGCGGTTAAGACTAGAGTGAACAGGTGTGGCAGTGAAGCATCATTTGATTGAGGACCTCTGGGCGTCTTTGGACAAATACATAACTCTGCTATGGAGATGTGAGGGACCATGTTGCAGGTGCTAGGACATTCTGATGGTAGTGACAATGCAATGGGAAACCGAGAACTGCATTCTGACTGTAGAAGTACCTCTGAGTAAGTAGACATAAGGGCATGTAGACATGATGACAAGTTATAAGTACCCAGCGCAGTTGTCAACAGAAGCAATGACTGCACCTGCAAGGGACTGCAGGCGGCCCAAACTTCGTTTCCTGGACATGGTCTTCTTCAGGGTGCCCCGCTTGCTGAAGGAGAAGCAGGGTAGGGCGGGGGGCCGGGAGTCCCCCTCCTGGTGCAGGAAAGCATCTGGGGCTGACACCACCCTCAAGGCCTTGGCCATAAAGCTGGACAGGCCCTCCACCTCCCCTTGCTCACTGCCACTGCTGCTGCCACTGTCACTATGACTGTCACTGCACATTGCCAGCCAGAGGTTGCAGGCAGTCATTGAAGACTGGACACATGTGTGACAAGGGCGCTAGTCTGAAGGGCAAGGCACACGGCGGGGGCGGGGGATCCCCTCCTGATGCAGGAAGGCATCTGGGGCTGACACCACTCTCAAGGCCTTGGCCATGAAGCTGGACAGCCCTAACGCCTCCCCTTGCTCGCTGCCGCTGCTGCTGCCGCTGCTGCTGCCGCTGCTGCTGCCGCTATCACTGCGTGTTGTAAGCAGTTGATGACTGGATGCACATGTAAGGATGCCAGCCCGACTTGCATGAAGTTGAACAATGCAACCACGGGCCCTCCCCTTGCTCACTGCCACTGCTGCTGCCACTGTCACTGCGCACAGCAAGCCAATGATTACAGGCAATCACTGAAGAATGGATCCCAACAGAAGGAAACCATTTAGCTTGAAGGGCTGGAAGGGTGGCAAGGGTCCCCCTCCTGGTGCAGAATGGCATCAGGAGCTGACACCACCCTTAAGGCCTTGGCCATGAAGCTGGACAGGCCTGCCATCTCCCCTAGCTCACTGCCACTGCTGCTGCCATTGCTGCTGTCACTGTCACTGCACATTGCAAGCCAGACCTTGCAGGTACTTGCTTATAATGCATGTGTGAAGAAACCAGCCACTCTTGCATAAACCGGGGATAGGCCAGCCATTTCTGTTAGCTGACTGCCACTGCTACTGCTGTTGCTGCTGCCACTGTCACTGCACATTGCAGGCCACATGTCATGAATTGGATGCGCTAGTGCGGAACCATTCAGTTTTAGTGCAGGCAGGTGCTTCAGATTGAATGAGACCACAAAGGAGCCAGCCAGCCTAGCATGCAGCTGGACAGGCCAGCCACCTCCTGTGGCTCACTGCCGTTGCTGATGGCACTGTCACTGCTCAATGCAAGACAGAAAAATGTGAGTAGTGAATTTGAAAACCTCTCAAGTGATCCTGTCAAAGAAGCAGTTGCAGCCAAACATGAGGCAACACAGCAAGGCTTGCATTGTAAGCTGAAGCAGCGTCACAACTTTGGCAGTCCATGCATACCTGATAGCAGATGACTCGCTCCCGCTGTCTCCGCCTTCCTCAACCTGTGCATCCTCGCCTGGGACAGCAGCTGAGTCATCTGTGCCCGCAGCAGCACTTGCACTCATAATTTTTTGCATTGAGTCTTGAGTTGCACTGCTTGGAAGCTTAGGCGATGCAGCTGTGCTTTGGTCTTCTTGAATGAGCTCCTTGTTGAGTCGCCTCAGGGTTTGATGCAGTGAGGGAGTGCTGTGTGTGGCAGCTCTGCAGCAGCAAATGACAAGGTGTGTAAACACAATGTATGGTAACTGAGATCAACCAGTGTTACTGTTGAATGCATGTGAAGCTTACTTGTGGACCGACACACAGACAATCTAGCAGCCGATTAGGGACTGCATCAGCCAGGGAATGATGCCCACCATAGTGGGCAGCAGCCTGGGTCAGCAATACTGCATAGGAACAACAGTTTAGACTTGCACGCCAATCACAGAGGTTTAGTACAGCATGCGACCACCTGCGTATCCCAGCTGCAAGCTGAGCTCTCATATCTGCACTGGACGCCTGTTGCTCATCAAGCCCAATCTCTTCTTCCTGTCCATGCCCAGCTGCTTCTGCTGCACTGATGCCTACAGCTCCCCCAGAATCTGGCTCTGCAAAGCCAACCTTGTGTCCTGCTGCACTGCCGCTGCCTCTGCTTGCATGGCTGCTCAGCAGTGTATTGCTCACACCGGCAGCAGCAGCTGTGGCCGCAGCTGTGGCCACAGCTGCATCACCAGCTGCAGTTCTGCCTGGAATGCAGCTTGCTGCACTGTGACTGTAATCAGCTGCATCTACACTCCCTTTCACATCATCAGCACCGCTGCTTGGCCCATGCAATGCTGTCAAGGCTGCAGCAGACGGTGTGTCCTCGCCAGCAGCTGAAGATGCATGAGGGCCACTGCTCTGATCCTGGCTGTCAGGTGATTTAAACCGTTGCCAAGCTTTGGATGCAGTTGCAAGCTTGGCGACAACCGCAACAGGTGAGGCGTCTGCCTTGGTGATTGTGTCTTCAAAGATGGACAGTCTTGCGTCTGAGCCCAGGGTCTGTAGGTGCTGCAGCATGTCTGGCTGCATGAGGTCTTGAGCCATGCTGAGCTGTGTGGACAGTCCTGAAAGCTGCACCTTGTCTGACACCTGGAATGAAGCAAACACCAGCTGACAAGTTGAACTTCATGCCACAGGGGACAGAGGGTTTGGTGTTGGTGGACCTTGAGTGCATTGCGTTTGCATTGAGACATGCTGACACGATTGACACATCAGCTTCCAGAACTGACTATGCTACAGCAAGATGATACTCAGTCCAGATGTACATCCCTGCTGGCATTTGTGATATGCACCCACAGCACGATGCAGTTGAAGTACCTGCGCCAGAGTTTACTGGCAAGCTAATGCAAGGCGCTTGCTGGAATTCTTTAGCAACACATTGCTTGCCACAATGCACTGCACGCTGCTGGTTGTTTCGGGTATGCATCTGCACTTCACTGCATGGAATGTACCTGGGCCAGCGTCTGCTGCCGAGCCAAAGCAAGGCGCTTGCTAGAAGAAGAGCTGACTAGATGCTGACTCAATGGCTGCACTGGGCCTGCATTCAATGGCGGCTGTTGCTGCTGCGGTTTATTGTGTTCTGTCACCAGCATCGCCATCTCTTCTGCCGTCAGCAGTGCATAGCTGTCAGCACGGATGACCACCAGCTTCTGAGCAAGTGCTGCAACTATGTCGCCTTTGTCATTGAGGAAGCTGACCGAGAAGATGGGCTCCAGGAGGTGCATAGTGCGCTTCAACCGCTTGCGCCTGTCATACACCTGAAGCATCGCGCAAGCAGCTTGACATCACCTGGCTGACATTGCACACGCTTATTAATTTTGGGAATTGTTGACATTGCCACTGTAATGTGACAAAACCAATCACCAAACACGCCAGCCCTGACATGTGTCTGGCAGCCAACAAACAACCTTACAGAGGAATGCACACCATGTTCATCTGAGCCTACAGAGATGAAGTACATGACAGCAGCATGGACGCTGACGCCAGTCACTGGGCCATCATGATCTTCCATCTTGAAGCAACCAGACACAGCAATGACACCAAACAGCCGCACAACTGGGCCATACCTTGACTAGGCCATCTGAGCCTGTAAAGATGAATTACCTGACAGCAGCATGGGCACTGAGGCCAGTTACCGGCCCATCATGGTCTTCCTTGTCATATCCCATCATGCAACCATTGCTATCACACAGTCTTCAAGACGAGTGCACACCTTGACCAAGCCATCTGAGCCTGCAGAGATGAAGTGCCTGAGGGCTACATGAGCACTGAGGCCAGTCACCGGCCCATCATGATCTTCCATCTTAGGGCTCACTAGCAGATCCCCTGTGTCCATGTTCACCAGGTGCACCCCCCCTGCATCACCCCCCAGCACCGCCACCTCCCCCATCACCTCTATGTGGGTTAGCCTTTCACTGAACCTGAAGCAAGTGACAGAGCAGCTTAAGTTTGTATATGCAACAGGTTAATCGTGGCAATGGTGGCAAGCACTGCCAAATGCATCCCCCAGGCATCAACACCTAGCACCGTCACCTCCCTCATCACCTTTATGTGGGTCAGCCTTTCACTGAACCTGACGCGCACACATGATGCCCATCAACACCTTGTTGCTGATCGGCCACTTGCTGACTGTTCCTTCTACAATGACTTCTTGTTGTAGGGACACTCAATGTAAGCACATTCTCGATGTAAGGACAGCACAATCAGAAACCCAGTACTGTCCTCTGACTGTAATAGCACCTCTGAGGGACGATGCCTCAACTCAAGGACAATTACATTAGAAATGAAAGCAGTCGTTACAAAGAGAAGTCACTGTATCCAGATGCACAGCAAAGTCCTAGGGTATGTGCAACACAAGACTTGAAGCAGTCAAGCATGGACGAAAGTGCCTTGCGCAACACTCAACACATCAATGTGAGACAGGATGGAGTTGAGTTTCTTGCCACGTACGAGCAGTCTGTAACCAGGCATTAGCTTCTTATGTGGTTCTGTGCAGGCTGGATGCAGGATGCAAAGGCATGTTTCGAAATGGAGTCAGATGCATACACACCTGAGCTCTCTGAGAACACGATGGCCGCGCATGTGCCACACCTTTAGCAGATCGCTGCTTGTTGTGACCATGCGCTGCCGACCAGCATCAACCGTCAGCAGGTCAATCGGGTCACCCCTGTGAACACGCTTGACAATCATGATAAAGATCTGATCACGTACACTATATTGTGCCGCAGCTGATTTCTGCTAGAAACCAATCATGGATTGACAGCAGGTCAATTGGGTGGTCCGTGTAGATACACTCAACAGTCTTGAAAGAGATCTGATCACAAACACTGTGTCAACACTGAATTTCCGCTAGAAACTGATCAGGGACTGACATGCAACATGGTGATGCAAGGCAACTGACTGCAAATGTGTGTAACATGCACGCGATGCTTATGCTGTACATGTGGAACTCATGATGATTGGCAACACAGCACAGATGCACTGTCTGTTGTTCAAAGCATGGTGTTTTCATGATGCTCAATTCCAGAGCAGTATCGACAGTATGAGATGACTTGTTTAACTTGGGTGAAGCGCTTTGAGCAGGATCAGGGTGAGAGTAGGAGTGCTGGGCATGCTTGTGGGCTGGGAAGCACAGCATGATCTTCATGCACTTGTGACCAGTGGCAACACTGTGTATTGGCTTGTCAAGCTTGACTCAAGACATGTGAATTTGAGCAGGATACAGCTAAAAGCAGGAGTGTAGAGCATGCCTGTGGGCTGGGAAGCACAGCATGATCTGGCCTCCATGAGCAGCATCCAAGAACAAGCAGTCCCCAGCTCTGGTACCCACAACAACATGATCACTGCACTGCCCCTCAGCAGTCAGCGTCAAACCTGCACAAGACATGTCAAGCTGAGCAGTGTTGGCTAAGAGCAGAAGTGTTGGGCATGCCTGTGGGCTGGGAAGCACAACATGATCTGGCCTCCATGAGCAGCATCCAAGAACAAGCAGTCCCCAGCTCTGGAACCCACAACAACATGATCACTGCATTGCTCCTCAGCAGTCAAGGTCAAACCTGCACACGAAATGCGTTGTATGCAAGGCCACAATCTGCCGCAGAGATTGCATACTGGCTTCCTTTGCCAACAGCAATCCTGAAGTGGTATGTCAGCAGAGGACAGCGCAGCATGTTTGTGCTGTACAAACGCAAGCTGAAGTGAAGCATGACAAAGCACCTTTTCTCCAGACTCAAGTGGTTGCAAAAGCAGTGAGGGCATCACCAGGTAATCAACCTGTGCTAGGCAACATGCTTGAGCTCCAGAGGCTACTGTAGCTGACTCTTTTCAAACCCTTGTTTGGACTATTATGCTCCCTTGCTGCTGTCTGAGGGCCACGCCACATGGGTCAGGACTGTCATGCGGATTTCAAAGCAGTGCATCACCGTACCCAATTCTCAATACTCAATACATAACACGTAATATATGGTGCTTGAGAGTGCGAACTACTGAGATCCAGTGCAACTTGTGAACTACGTAGTACATTGACGCCAATACGCAGTAGACAATACGCAAGTATTCTGAAGTATCAATCACTGAACTCGAGGTGTGGTGATTCACTGGTCCAGTCGGCCTGACCTTGCAGCTCAGCAAGCTTGGGGCTCAGTGATCCTCTCGGCACAAGTGCAATGCTGAGCGCCAAATCCTTGTGGTTGGGAGTAAGCTTGTCCCAAACAGCAGTGAGTGTAGGAGCTCTGTCATCGTGCATGTTCCAGACGTGAATGTGGCCATTGGACAGCAGCACATATGCCTTCCTTTGAGACAAGTCCACTCTGCACAGTCAGTCGCATGGTAAGAATATGAGAGCTATGCGCAGCGTGTCGAGTCACAAAAATGCTGCAAGGTCAGGCTCAGGGTGCTCTCAGTACCATCATATGCACCATGCATACTGACTGCTGAGGCAGCTGCATATTTGCTGCCTTAATGACAGTTTTTGGGTAGGTCACAATATGTGTACTCACACGTTGATGTCTACAGGAAGTGATCTTGCACAAGACCCAATCATGCTGCGCATGAGCTGCTTTCAAGATGCATGCCTCTTTCAGGATGTGCTCACAATGCATCATCACACTTTGTTGCATGCACATCGCCCCTGCTCTGCACTGACTTAATTACCCTCCTGTACACAGAGTTCCACAAAGGGACATCTAGGCAGGAGAGGGAACAGGCCCAGGGCGCAGGGGTGGGGGAGGAGATAGTGGGGGGACCTGAGGGAGAAGGCGTGAGGGGGGGCCCAGGGGGCTCGACCTGACATGTTTGGGCAATATTACAACTGTGTGATTGCCAGGCGGGGTTGTGGGGGCGAGGCAAGAGGGAATATGGTGGGGTTGATACCTGACATATCTTGGAGATCTGATGGACAGCTGTGGGAGCGTGACTGTGGTATCTGCAGATGTGACAGGGTCCCAGATGCGCACACACCCATCTTCAAAGCTCATCAGCAGGGAGCCGTCCTCTAACAAGTCCAGCTGGCGGGGCTGCGAGTTGCAATTGCGGAAGGGCTTGAACAAATGCTGCAGCCGCATCGCACACACCTGCAGACAGACCGATGCATGATTGGTATGTTGCAGGATGAATGTCAACATGGTTGACAACTGTAGGTGATAAGCATCTAGCAGCAAGGTAAAGTTCTGTAAGCAAAATAGTGACACAATGCGTCAGCTGTCAGTACGTACCAAGGCGAAGCTTTTGGCATGGGTGCGGCTTTGTGTTGCATGTGATGAGCATGCAAGCAAAATGCAGGTCCAGGCAATCGCAGCGTTTGGAATCAAAATGACAGAAGAGCCTTTGACAAGATTTGAGCCCTTTCCATCGCAAAGACAGCAAAAAGCTCATGTGTGTTACTTCCACAGAGAAACTGCTGCAGAATGCCTTGCCTTGTCAGCTTTGCAATATCATAAGGACAATGCACAGTCATCCTGCAGAGCTTGTTACAGCAGCAGTCCTTCGCAAGGGCCCCTGTCATTCATCACAGCTATCTCACCTCACGGCCAGAGAAGAAGAAGAAGTCATCAGTGTCTGTGAATGTGAGGCCTTGGACAGACCTCTCATGCTTGTAGCGGTACACTTCTCCCAGAGTGTCCAGCTGCCACAGACTGATGGTGCCATCAGCAACAGCCATCAAAATGGACTGCTGGCTGGGGTGCAGGCTGATGCTCTGAATGGGGGATGCTGTCTGAGCAAACATTTGCATGAACTGCAACTCGCCATTTGACTCCAATGCCCATAACTGCAAAACAGGCTTATGTAAATGGAATGCATCACAGGGACGATGTTGGCTGAGAGCATGCATGCTGAGCATGAAAATGCTGACAATATGCAGTCTTGATGAGTCAATGCTCAAGCTGTCAGCTACATTCGCGACCGCTGCATATGCTCAATCGTGACGCAAAGCCTGTGTGCGTATGATTTATAGTACTTCAGCGTCACTGCCAGCAGAGTTGAGAACAGCTGTTGCATGGCTGTCAGGGCTTATGCAATGCAAAGTCAAGTACATCGCATGCTGCATCACAAATCATCATCACGCCTTAATCAGATGCAGTGGCAGCTTCAATCAAGTCATCAAAAGCACCAGCTTCATGCAGATCAAGTGTTACAGTACTTTCTCTTTGTAAGGACATTTGATATATGGACACTCTTGATGTGATGACAAGGCAGTTAGGAGCCAATCGCTGCATCCTGACTGCAGTGGCATCTGCAAAGGACGATACAATATAAGGACGTTCTTCTTGGTAATCAGCGCAGTCATTATAAAGAGCAAACACTGTAGTCCTGTTACCTTGGCTGTCATGTCATGGGAACCAGTGATGATATGGTGGGTTCCAGGAGGATGCACAACGGCTGTGACAAGTTGCTTGTGAATGGCCTCCCAGTTGTTGATGCGCTCTCCAGTGTCGATGCGGAAACCATACACAGAGCCCTTGATGGGAACATACAACACCTGAAGATCCTGCTGCAGGAAAACTTGCTGGCACCAGTCTGCTTGCTTGTTGAGCCCTGCAGCTCTTGGAACCCTGTGCTGGTTTGCTCCTGGCACCCTGGACATTCATCACACATCAGAAGCCTGACTTGCCCATCCTTGTTCTGGCAGAGGTTGGCAGCATGCAGCATAAGGTGCAAGAGCATGGTCTACAATGACTCACAGCATTCTGTGCATGTTATGATGGATGTCAATCTTACCGGAAGGTGACACGCTCTCGTACACTCTGGAAAGCGCCCAGCTCCCACGGTGGTGCCTTGCCCCCTTTCAGCTTGGATGCAAATGTGGCTGAATTACCAAGTTGTTGTTTTGCTCGGGAGCCATGATTCAAGGGGGCTGCAGAGTTTTTGGCAAATGCCTTGTAGTCAGCCTCACAATACCATGCCTTGACACCATTCCTTCCAATGGTGATGAGCTCATCATACAGGCTATTGTACAACATCTGTGTGACAACTCCGCCATGCCACCTGAAGCTTGCTTGCAAGCGGAAGTGCTCGTTGTATAGTTTAAGGGTATCATCCAGACAAGCTGCAAAGAATTGTCGGGACTTGCTGACATACAGAATTTGCGTAATGACGCCGTGCTGACTTTCTGTGGCACTTATGTTCAGCAATCGCTTGATCTTTGGAAAGGCTTTGTTGACCGGACCTGAGGACAGACCCTGCAGCGAAAGAGATGGCACATTGATTTTGCATGTGCAGACCAGCTGTGACCCAGCAGAAGCGTTTCTGACGCACCCAGAGCGCAACGTTGCTGGCGTCATCAACCGACACGAAGCGCTTGTCAGCACAGCATACGGTACACTTGACGTCATTTTCATGTGGCGAGTAAGAGAAAACAGCGTGAATACCGGGCTTGAGCACGTCACCAGCACCAGCCATGGGTGCGACCAACGCATCGATGTGTCGAGGGCAAATGCTTGTTGTGTTACAATCTAGCCATTCAGGCAGGTCAATTTCACTCCCAGAAATGAGGTCAGTCAATCACACAGATAAAGCTGTCAATAAAGTCATTCTGTCATCTGTCAAAGGTCAGGTGATACAGGTCAGATGTTAAGCTAGATTCATGTCTACATGCTGACATATACTGTTGCCGTCAGCACACAAAAAGCAGCAACTGCCAATGTTGTGACAGTCGTCCATCCCATGCTACCAGCTCCACTCTTGTGAGCTGCATAACACACACGATCATCAGCATTCTCTGAACAAACTGTGAATGACAGCAGACAGCACCCTGTGCAACCACAACAACGTACCGGTATTGCTTGAGTTTGTGCTGCTTACGCCTGAGACTTTGACAGATCCAAATGAGGTGCCAAAGATTGAGGTGTCGCCAGAAGTCAGGGCTGTGAACAGAGCATCACGGGCTGAAGTTGCAGAAGCACTGTCAGCTCCAGTGAATGAGATTGTGTCATCCACATTCACTGAGCCCTGAGTGACAGAGTCAATAGTGACGTTAGCCAGCACATCCAACAGCTTCAGGATGTTTGCTTCCAAGGTTGTTACAAACTGCAAAACCGCACAAAATGTCAGACTTGTAAGGATAAGATTGCAGCACTGCATAAGCTGGTACAGTGGTCGTGTTACCCTGGCCCTTTCAGTGGTGTTGAACGCAGCCACCGTGGCATAGTTACTCAGTGAAGCTGTAGACTTGATTGCAGGCACTGTTGCGCTTGTAGAGAAGCCCTCAGTAAGCACCACCTGCACATGCTATTGTTTCAAAGACATTTCTGGAAAAGGGCAGCAGGACAAGCACTTCACGCACCGAAGTAGGAGCAGGAGGGGGAGGGGGAAAGTGAGCAACAGAAGGAGGCAAGTTAGCAAGAGGGGGTGGAAGCGGAGGCACCAACCCTCCATAGGGCAAGGGTGAGTACGTCTGGGGTCCATAAGCACCATATCTACCATATCCACCATACAAGCCACCGGCTCCTGAGCCGTACCCTTCACCGTAGTGCATGCCAGGCGAGGAGTTCCTCGAAGCTTGCCCTGCAGAAACTACGCGATCAGGCTCTCACGGAAGGAAGCTGGCAGCAGCAAGCAAGCGGTCCACGGCAGCAGTCTGACTTGAGCAGTCAGATTGAATGTTGATATACCTGCAACCGTCCGCCATGAAGCTTGTAGGACCTGCGACAGCATTGCAGGTGTCCATACGGATTAAGAGCCACTGTGCAGCGCTGTGTCAGCGGTAAAACACAAGGAAACCAGCTGCTTGCAATCAAAGCAAGACTGTTCGATAGCAGGTTCAGTGCTTACCAGCAACAGGAAGAGTGTCTTGCCGAGAAGCCTGACGTCACTTACGATC
Organism: Trebouxia sp. TZW2008; assembly: GCA_002118135.1. Lineage (NCBI taxonomy): Eukaryota > Viridiplantae > Chlorophyta > Trebouxiophyceae > Trebouxiales > Trebouxiaceae > Trebouxia > Trebouxia sp. TZW2008. The sequence goes on from BDIU01000140.1 coordinate 214,152, forward strand.
TGCAACCTCATGTTTGCAAGGCGAAAGCCTTGTCCAGACCTGACGCCTTCTGTTCTCCGGACGGCAAGCTGATGCGCAGCCTTTTAAAAGCAGCTGCCAGCAGGTGCTAGTTGAGCATGAGATCACTTGAGCGCATCGATGCCTTGCAGGAGCGTGCTATGGCTGCAGTGCAAGGCGAGAGTTTGAATTCTTCGCACTGTGGCGGGCTTTGGGGACTGAGACAGGGATTGAGATTTCGCAAAACCTATTTCTAAATCCCTAAAGGTCACACGCCAATTACGTCAATGTTTCTGTTAGTCATGACAGTTGCCCTAGTCGACGAAGCTATAATTCGCAGCGTTAATATTGGCGAAGCGCACCCGCTGTGGCAGGCTACAGGGAATATCATACAGGCTTTGCGAAGATGCTGCGCTTCTCATTTTGCTGCCTCTTGGTGGCATTGACTGTTGCGAGTAAGTCGAACGAGTCAGTCTGTGGTGACTGCGCTGTCCTTATATGCTCGGACGTGTCGGCTGGCAAAAATTTTCTGCTGCTTGCGCAAAACAGGCAGAGCTGTCAATGTTTGATGTAGTGCAGTGCGTGCAGGTGCTGCAGTTCCACACGAGCAGCTTCTTGTTGATCAGACAGCTCCGGTCAACAACGAATTGGCTTTTGCGCAAGATGCGAGCTTGCAGCAGCCTGATGCGAACGTCACATGCAAAGTCAGATGCAACGACGTGGACGTGAGCGACGCTGACCTTGATGTTGGCGCCGAAGCCAAGTCGTGTATCGGCAAACTTGAAGTAAGTTGCTCACTTGCGACGCGCAAGTTTGCAATTCCTTACTGTGTCTTGCCATCCAGTCAGCAAGTACCCTGTATTAGTATTGCCGTGTCACTGATCCATTGCTGACATTCGGAATGCAACCTTGTTTGCCTTCTCCCAGCATATTGGACCTGTTTTAACACTGGAGTGACCTCTTTGTAATCTCTACAGCTGTTGGAATATTAGCATGTCTCAGGTGTGGTGTCTTTGCAGATCTTTTGCAAGAGCAACAGCAATGAGACTCACGGCATCTTTGGCGCAAAGTGTGAAGGCAAAAGCACAATGCTTGCTGACAGCACCACTATTTCCATCTGTGAGGGTTCCTTCCGCAGCTTTGGCAAAAGAGGCTTTAAGACACCTTCAGGAGATTACATCAAGGCTGTCAAGGCCTTTGGCTGTCTTGGCACAGCAATTGGGGTCAGCCCAAACAAAAGTGCCAGCAGTGATGACGTTGCCCGTCTCATGGTCGAGGGTATCAAGGAGGAGGACCTTATTGCTATGGACAACACACTAGCAGGTCTGCCCACATTGCCATGCTCACGCACTTGTGTTCGGCAATGCTCGCATTGATGTTGCTGCGCACACAAAGGCAATTGTGGTCCTGGATCTCGAGGCCAACCTGTAGCACACCCTAGACTGCTTGTTGCTGCTCACAAGTCTCAGCATGTGTTCAACAGACTGTTCTGCAGACTGTTCTGCTGTCCTTGTCAAGCCTGCTCACAGGACGTAAGTTCACCCCTTTGCAGGCGTGATGGATAGCACTGGCTGTTATCTCCCTTCATATTGTGCATCACTCAGCTCTCAGAGCATGCGGTCACAGTTGTGCTTTGCTCCTTACAGGCAAGGAAACCACCAGGGAGGGCCGCTGCAATGGCTTTTCTGGGCGTTTTGAGGGCATCAAGATTGGTGGCAAATGCAACAAGCACAAGGGGGGCAAGGGGCCAAAGCATGGCGACAAGGATGCTGACAGGCCACACAGGCCTGATGGTGCTGAGCCCAATGACTTCGACCCCGAAGCTGCCCACTTCGACTTGCCTGGAGCCCGTCGGTCTCTTTCTGAGCACCATGGCCACCATGACAAGCATCATGGGGATAAGCATCATGGGGAGAAGCACTTTGGCAAGGGCAAGCACCATGACAAGGACAGTGAGCATGGCAGCCACCACAAGAACTTGAAGGATGCTGACATGACCTTCGAAGACCTTGAAGGTGCAATTCACTCTGTCCCCTGTCAAGAGTCAGTGCTGGGTTTAGTGTGTTTAGATTGCCTTTTCTACTCAAGATCATGTCTTGTGGCTTTTTGGATGCAAGCAGCAAACGGCTGCCTGTACAGTCAGTGCACGTGGACTGGCCGCCATCGCAGCTTCACTGGGCATACATCTGTTCAATCACCATTGCAACCACCATTGATTGCCTCAGGCCTGCATGGGACATTTGCTAGCAAAACTTCAGCGCTACATCACGTTGTGTTTGCACAAGTCGTATGACGTCACTGCATCCTGCTGGCATGGCATACGCATTACTGATAGCTCGCAACGTCATTGAGTGACAACCATGCGTGACTATCATCTCCATGGCGACACATCATCAAGTTTTGTAGCTATGTTTCCATGTGCCAGCTGAGCTGCAATCTGGCTTCTGTCACACGCCCCAAGCAACACATGCTCAAAAATGTGATTTGTTATCCTTTGATTTAGCTGCAATGCTGAAGAACTTTCTGTGTATGCAGGCAAGGTGCAGCACCACATGCACGTGGCGGGTGTGGAGCTGCTACCTCATGAAATTCCATCTGGCTCCTTCAGCGGCCCACCAAAGTGCAGCATCACCTGCAACGGCCGCCCCACCTGGTTTGGTGCCTTCTTCCCTTGCTTTGGAAAGCTAGAGATTGATTGTGAGGCAGGCAGCAAGGCACCACAGAGCATCTCCGGCAGCAGCCTTGATGTTGCTAGACCCGGCTTTGCAGTGCAAGGCAGCTGTGAAGGCTTCTGGTCTGGTGCGCTGTTCAAGACATGCAAGGGATTCAGCACTGCCCATGTGGAAACTAGGGACAAGAGTGCATGGGACTTCTGCACTGGCAAGAATGCAGTGCATATGGGCGGCGCCCCGGGCAAATTCTTCTTCTCTGGCTCTTGGTGTAGGGGCCAGTACTTGGCTGTTGTTGAGAAGGAAAATGAGGACAGCTTGTAGACAGCTGTTTCTTGGTCTGTACATCACACTGGGTGGATGCACAGGTTCTGTGCTTACTGCCTGTATTGTTGGAAATAGCAGCTTTTCATAATATGCAAGTTCAGTGTTTGACCATTGCATGTCTCAGCACTTGTATGCGTGGCAGTCATGCGTACAAGCTGTTGGCATAGTGTCCACTGCAATTGGCAGTACATGGGCGTGCTTTGTCTCAGGATTGTAGTCTTGCTGTTCCATTGCTATACACAGAGCCAAAATTTGGTGATGAAGACATTTGATGTTGTACTTGATGTTGTGCATTGTGATTCCTTTTATCATTCACTTTTGCTTCCAGCTAAATGAAAGTTGAAAGTAATGCATGTTGCTTGATGGGCATGAACACCAACTCCGATTTGAGAGCAGTCTGTACTGTAGATTATCAAAAAGCTTTCATAGCAGTGGTTTAGCGCAGGGCTTGATACAAATTGTAAACAGTATGGATATATCTGCGGGGACTGCACGCAGCTGTCAGTAGCTCTGCATGCAGAAAGTCAACAGTTTGAATTTGAATGGGTTCTGTTACAGTCAAGGGGTTGTGGCCCAGGGTGACGCTGCAAGCGGCGGAAAGCAGGGGCAGCGCGTGTGTGTGACGCTATCTACTGGCTGTACCCTTGTACCCGTGTACGGCAGATTTTCCTCCAGAAGTCCCTGTTACTAACAGAACCTCTGTTTTCTCAGAGAACTTCAGGTACATTGGTACATTACCGTTACTACCACTTTCTGTAGTAAAATTTCAAATAGAAGTACAGCACTAACTATCAGATGGAATACTATCGATTATTTTAAGGAAAAGCCATGTACCCGTGTACCTGTGTAGGGTTTTTATCTTCACACAATGCCTGCTGTTTTCAGATAGTTGAAACCTGCCATTTAAATTTACAGGAATCTGACAGGGTTATGCACACACTCACAGACACCCCTGCTTACATAACCATGACATAACACTGCAAATGCTTAGTAATAGCAAATGGTCCATATCTAGATATGTAGAGCCTTACATGCACAGCCGCTGTGCAGTCTTTGACAGGGGACAGCAGCGCACAATCAGCTCAAGAGCACAACGCGCAGTTGCCCCTGATTCCTAACGCTGGGCGCAGCGACTGCAGCCAGAACGCATTGAATCGCATTAAAAAGCGCCAAATTACACATGCGCTGCTATCAAGATACTCATAGCCAAGTGATATCATCACTGGCACTAGCATGCTGTCAATGCCTAGCACTACCTTGAATTGCCTCCGATGATCTTTGACCGCCAGTTGCACAAATGCTGAAACAGCAGCTGTGAAAGCAACAAATCAACACATACTGTAAGTAGGGCAAATGGCGCACAACAGCATCGTCAGCTTACAAAGTTGCAATTCAAAGCATCAGCAGCAGCTTTTGCAAGCAAGAAACTTCGGTCGTCAGTGAGCACACTGCAAGTGCTATGAACACAACAGATAGGCAGGGACCGTAAGCAGGGTATTTGGTGCACAGGTGCACACCAGCAGAAGCAGCTCACAGCAAAAACAACTCAGACAGCAGCAAACGAAAAAAAAGGAAAGGGGGACGAAAGAGAGCTTTTGCAAGCAAGCAACCCTATGCACTGCAATAGCGGTGCTATGGACGCAACATTTGCACCAGTATAGATGTGGGGTTCTAGGTGCCGAGGTGCATACTAGCATAAACAGCTCACAGCACATGCATTTCAAAAGGCAGCAGCAACAGCTGTCGCAGCAAGACCCTCTTGCAAAAGCTGGTGCAGGGGTGTGCTGGGTTGTTGTCATTGCACTACAATGTCTGCATTACAAACGTGACAGGACTTGCACATCAAATGGATAAATAAGTGGCAATGAAACAGTGATCATACTATCTAGCTAGCACAAGTAGAGATGGTGCCTGAAGCATCATGCACAAAACAGCAGCTAATCACAACAAAGGCAGAAGATGCTACTGAAGATCAAGTGTACACTGATATTGTTCAACGAATGTTTGTTGTAGAAAATGTGGACTGAGCAAGGAAAGGTGTACTGAACACACAACGCTGGATCTGAACAATGCAAACAGTGCTAGAAAGGTCAGTTGATGGGAATATCAGTAACCTCAGGCTCTGCTGGCTGTGTTCTGTTGATTGTGAGAGTCAAGACACCCTGTTCTACTGAAGCCTTGATCTGAGACACATCAGCATCCTCAGGAAGGTTCCAAGTCCTTTTGAAGGTACCAAATCTGCGTTCCTGCCTCCTGCGCTGTACCTTGCTTTCTGAGGCATCTGACTTGCTGGTGGATGTGTCTTCAACATCAACATTACTGCTGCCCTTGGTAGTTGACGCTGAGCGCTGCTGCCTCTGTCCGCTGATACTCAGAACACGCTCCTTGTTCACTTGCACCTGCAATGAACAACAGCATTGTTTAAGCCATACAGTGATACAGCAAGCGTCCACAGTGCACTTGGCATGCGTGAAAGACAGCCTTGCTGGTCGCACAGGGACAGATGTCTGTGCCTTACACAGGGCAATGAGCTGAGCAGTAGCTGTTGGAAATGCAGCTCTGCTGTGCTGTCCAGATGCAACTGCTGCTTAGAACACAGTTGAGGTATACCTTGATGTCGTTCTTGCCAAGCCCAGGTACGTCAGCGACGAATGTGTACTCTTCGCTGGTCTCCTCAACGTCGACAGGAAACCACATGTTGTTGCTGGCCTGCTCAGCCCACTTCTCGAAGGAGCGCTGGCCTCCTTGCCTCCTGCTCCAACCGCCGTAAGAAGGACCACATCCGATGACATTGGGACCCCAGCAGTTCCCGTATGAAGCTCCGGCAGCTATCGAGCTTGCGTTGCGAAGTGACTGCAGCTGACGAAGGCCAGGCTTGCCGACGACAGCAGGTCGAACGACACAAATACGAGCAGAAGGGGCTGCGCGCACTGCACTGGTGTGGGCTGCCTTTGCAACTGATGGTGTTGACATAGCGGCAGCGGTTGCGAAAGCCATTATCACGACTGTGTAAGGAGATTCGCAGTCGGTATTGGACGTGAACGCTGTGGCTGAGGATGAAGCGCGCTATGGAGTGAACAGCTGCAGAGCGACTTGGTGGTGATATACTGGTCGTACCGAAGCTTCTGAGGTTGACAGCGAGCAGATCTGCGCTGCGAAAGCTTCGAAAGTTCGACCTAAGCACGTGAGCTCTGAGCCAAGCTCAGCCAGGATTTTGGCTTCCGGAAGTTCCGGAACACGATCTGGCTTCCGCAATTTACGGAACCGCAATCTGATATTGCCACTGGTGTCGAGAGTCCTCCGTACTATCGACGTGGGCCACATCGCGTAAGACATGACTCCAACGGCGCTAAGGAGGCTGATCCAGGACCGCTGATCCAGGATCACTGATCCTGCTGCCAAGCATCAGTGTATCTGCAAGCAAAGGCAAGACTTCTTACGTTGCCAGCGGTGACCTGCCCAATCAGTCATCGCGTATGGTTGCACTCGTCCTTAATGATCAGAAAGGAAACACATTGTATCTTGTGACGATCACTGATGTTGTTCCACATTTGCAGCAGCTTCAAATTGCAAGTCAACAAAGCATGAACTCAGCATTTGTTCTTGGCCACTTCAGCTGCCTCGTGATGCAGCATGCAGCATATATGTGTCCATGTGCCTTTTCATATGCAATGCAACCTGCTTGCCTATCCTAAGGCTGTGCAGGTGACAGCTTGCAGGCATCACAGCTATAGGCAGCTAGCTCCATTCAAAATCAGGAATGCATGTGCCTCAGGTAAACTCTCAACATAGGTTTGTCTTTATGATGAGTCTGTCTGTATAAGTCATGCAATTGCATGCTGGCATGCAACAATGATGTTGCATGCCAAGCCTCTGCTTGGCATCACCTGCAATTGCTTGCCGTCATACATAACCCACATGCTTGTCCTCAATCAAGATCATGTGAGCATTTCAGCTTTGAGTAAAATAGCTTTTGTTTATAATGACTGCTTTGGTCACCAAGGAAATTGTCCTTGATTCGATTGTCCTTCCTCAGAGGTACCACTTCAGTCAGAATTCACTGACTGGTTCCCAGTCGCATCGTCCTTACATCAACAGTGTCCTTGCATCAAGTGTCCTTACAAAGAGAAGTTACTGTATCAGCTTCACAGTGCTCACTGCCTCATGACAGTGCTTGCAGTGTGTCAAGCATGTCGGGCTCTGCTTTGTTGAAGCTCGATGTTGAGCACTAATGCAGTCTGTGTGCCAGTTGCGCATGCAGTGTCCCACTTTAGAGGGTTGCATGGGACACCGCATGCAACACTCTCAAGCTTTTGCATCAATCTCATGCGCTGAAGGCAAACTCCAGAGCATCAGAAGTCACGACAAGCAATTTAAAGAACAAACATATAGGACACATAGTGTGGACTAAACTGTAGAGCACACATAGCGTGCAGAAATACTATATACAGCATAGCGCACTTTGCTGATGTGGATTATGATGGGCATGATGTGTTGTGCCCCTCAGGTGCCTTCAACGCCTGCATGCATGCCTGCCAAGCATGCCTGTTGGGAAGTGAAGCAGTCGTCACAAAGAGAAGTCAGCATAAAGACCTTGCTGCCAAAAGCATCAGTGCGATGTTCAGGCCGCGCGCCAACCTTGGGTGTGTGCATTGCCAGGCGGTCAAAGGCCAGGAAGGGGCAGCAACTGAAATGGACGAGCTCAAGCAGCAGTTGCTCTCTGCTCAGCTGGCACTGGCAGAGCAGCAGCGCCTGCACCAGGCAGAACTGAACCAGCACGCTGTTCACTACCGCAACAGGTGACCTGTCATGCAGTGACTCCTCTTAGTCATGACTGCTTTGCTTCCTAAGAAGTTTGTCCTTATATTGAGTTTTCCTAACTCAGAGGTACTACTGCGGTCAGAATGCAGTGATCGGTAACAAATTGCATTGTTTCTACACTGAGCATGCCCTTCGTTGAGTGTCCATACAAAGAGAAGCTACTGTATCACAGTTGTTCCTGTGAGCGGGTGTGGCATGGCACACAGTGCAGCTTTCGTCTGCTGTCAGCGCACTGCTTTTTGCCTATTTGTGTGGTGATTGAGCAAAGCTATTGTGCATACATATGTGTGTCTCATGGTCACAGCTGGTGTGGGATAGCACAGGACCAAACTGGTTGAGGACAGTTGATTGCTCCAGCAAGATGTACATAGCTGGGCCTGCTGAGCCTGTCTAGCACACATTTAGAACGTTGCAAAGCACTGGCCGCAGAGGATCAACAGCATTTCTTTAGAGGACCACAGCTAGAACAGCATAAGCTGACAGGTTGCACACACATGCAAAGTACCACAAGCACACCTGACACCAATATGCTGCAGCTTAAAGGAAACAACAGATCTGGGTTTGGCAAAATTGTGAAACTCAACCGGAGCAGTGCTATGGTGGCTATTTGAATTGTTTGTGAAATGTCTCATATGTGTCTCATACATGTCTCAGACATTGATCTGGTTTATTGCTAGATGCTGACTATGCAGTGTTGTGATGCACATTATGTCTATCATGTGCTGTCCATGTTGTCAGCCTTTGACCAGACCAGCATCTGTGTTTGTGCTGTCATTCTGTAGCTGACATGGTCATCACCGTCTGATGCTCAAAGGTCCATTCCCGGGCTGGCTGACAGGTTGATTTGTTCTTCCTTCCTGACTGACTGATTGCTTGACTCAGTGACTGACTGCACAGCATGAGATACAAGGTACGTACATCCAGCTCAATTCAAATGATATAAAATGGCACAGGACCAGACTGGTTGGCGACAGCTAATCGCTCCAGTCAATACCTAGCTGGGCCTGCTGAGACTGTCTAGCACGCGTTTAGAATCAATGAATGAATGCGTACGTGCAGCCTGTCACCTGGCCACAAGTGAAGTTCTGCTTGGCTGCAACACTGGCATGCTCAGCTTATGAGAGACGCACCTCACAAGTGGGTGTTGCAGTCAGCCCAGCGGTCACGCAATTAGCGGTTTAGCAGCTCAGACGCAGCCGATACAGCTTCTGCCACAGATTGCACCAGATTTACCTTGTAATCAGGATTAACATTTGCACAACCCTGGCGTTAGCGTTATGTCACAGACACCAGGGAAAGCTGTGAGTTGAAGCCCAGAGGTTGTGCATGCAGGCTGGAGCTGGCAGCACAGGAACAGACAATGAAGGCCCAGCATGCTGAGCAGGTGGAGGTGATCCAGAATGAGCTGCAGGCTGTCAGGACTGCCCTGCACGAGGAGCGCTTGCTCAGCAGCCAGCGTGCCCAGCACCTGGAAGCAAGCTCCGCACAGGAGGCTCAGGTACGGGTGGCTTTCTAGGGTACCAGGAGAAGCTTGTTGGGGCACTGGATACTACCCCCATACCCCTACGGCGAGTATCTGTTCTGGATCACACCCCTATACCCTTGCACCCTTTACCCCAAAGGAGTACAGGGGGTTATCTTTTCTGGGACAATCTGTTCAGGGTACCGGATACTACCCCTATACCCCTACAGGGAGTATCCCTTCCGGCTGCTAAACCCAATAACCCTTATACCCCTTACCCCGAAGGGGTACTGAAGAGTATCTTTTTCATCAGGATTTTTTTGGGGTACCGAACATTTCTCCTATACCCCTGCGGGGAGCGGCTCATTTTGATCAAGTCGCGGCTCTTGCAGTGCAGCCTCGCGTTGACTGGCAGCATGGCTATCGCTAGGTCTCAAATCAAAATGGTTCAGAGGCAGATCACTGCTTCTGCATGCCTCAAGCAGGCTCCTGGAACTGTACTAGCAAGCATGTATATGTTGATGTTGGTGGTGATGCCATCGTCAGCAGGTGCTGTTGAGGCTGCAGTGTTGGCCCTGCAATAAAACTCATTGGATGATGGTGATTCCCACCATCAAAAGTGCAAAAAAATCTTGAAACCCTAAACCCTACAAATCTTTTCTTTGACCAATTCCCCTAACAGACATCAAGTTGCAAATTTTTGTTAGGCTTTTTCCAATCCTAGCGCCCAAACCCGATGAACTATCATGTCAGGAGCAGCACTGAGGCGTGAGGGCTGGCAAGCAGGGCATACCAAAAGCTGTTTTGTCAAGTGCTGGCTTCTTCAGTCCATTTACGATCCACCAAGACTCAACCATTGTTTGTATTTGATTTTGATTGGATGCCTCCAAGGCTTCCCCCCTCTCCTGTCAAAGCCTGCTCCAGGGTCTGTGTGTTTTGGTTAACTTGCAGCTGTAGCTTTCATGCTTGTGCTGAAGCAGAGCTGAAGCAGACTCAAGGTTTGTGACTTTGTAAGGCTTTTCACTATCAATCAATCTTACTTACACTGGAGTAACTAGACTGCTGACTGTGTACTTAGGCAGCGAGATAGTCATCAACCAATCACTGCGTTGAGTTTGTCTTGTAGCCGACACCAAATTGAAGGTGTTACTTCAACACACGCCACTTTGGGATATTGCTCTTGTGCTAATTTGTTACAAGGCTTGCTTGTGATGGCAGGCGAGCGAGGCGCAGAGTGGTTTGGCAGTTGAGGTGGAGCGGCTGCGCCAGCGCCTGGCCCAAGCAAAGGCAGACCTGCATCTGAGTAACATACACTACAACTACCAGGTTAGTGTCCCTTGCTGCTTCACTGCTGACATTTGCTCTCTGTGCACTTTCTGTAGGTGTGTGGTTCTTCACAATCATCAGCAGCTGAAAGTGACTTGATCCAACTGCCTGCTGCTGGTCTGCTAGATGTGGCCATGTCACAAATGGCCAGCAGCGTTGTGCCTGTCAGGTGGTCTGGCAATGTGTGTGTGAAGTGTCAAACCTTGTGATGGTTGGTCAAGTCAAAGGCACAGCCTGTCCCACTTGACTCAGAAACATCTGGAACAATTCGTTGTAGCTTGATGTTCATTGTCCAACAGGTGTCATGCAAAGCATGATGCCCAAGTCAAGCCAAGTTGTCAACATCAGGTTTGTGTCACTGGAGTCTGTCTAGCAACTTTGCGGCACATGTTGGCAGGATGCAGGCCAGCAGGACAGCAGAGCCCTCACATCCCTGGCAAATGCTTGACCCATCCTCATGCCTTGTCCCAAGTCTGCTGCAGGCAGCCTCTATGCATGCATGCCCATATCAGCACAGAGGTCTCGATCAACAGTTGCTGCACCAAGCAGGTGCAGTCTTGCATCGATGACTGCAGCTCACAGCGCTGGCTGCTGCATCAAATGGACACAGCTCCAGCTGGGTGTGTGGGTCTAATTTGGAGGTGCTACTGCAGAGGGGTCTGGCTCAGTCTGTTGCGGCTGACGCTAGGGGCTTGCCTCCTGGGGAGCGCATGGAGCGACTTGAGAAGGCCCAGGGTCTGCTGGAACCCATGTTCAACAAGGACACGCTGGCGTCTGACTTCAGAGGGCTGGTGGCTTACAACTTGAGCTTCGTGGTGCACGAGCTGGGGCAGCACATGAGGGCCATTGAGCTGAACTGCACTGCTGCAGCTCTCAATCCTGAGATGGCTGTAAAGGCTGTGCAGCACAGGGCTCGCATCTGGGAAGACATAGGCGACTTCAGCAATGCTGCCGTAGAAGTCCCCTAGGCCTGCCTGTAACAAAGTGCTCTGTGTTACTCCAGGATCCTCTGCAGTGAGTTGAACTCGAGGAGCCGTTACGAAATGCTGTGTGTTACTCTAGGATACTCCACAGTGAGTTAGCTCAAGGAGCTCGACTGATCCACTTGCAAGCGAGCACTTTCGTGTGATCTACGCACTGCCAGCAATGAAGATCTCAGGCATTACTGCAAGTAACACTGCACTTGTTATACTGCCGCCTTCTGCCTGCAGTGTTGCTTGCTCTGTGTGTGCAGCTGGGCTAATTGACAGGCCAGGAAGCATGGGTGCCGCAAAGGGTGCAGTCATGTCATGCAAGACCACAAGCATTGCTGGTACGCCATTGCTGGTACGCCATGCTTGTGGTCTTACATGATATGACTGCACCCTTTGCATCGTCCTGCAGCATGGTTCTGACCACCACAGCCAAAGTTGCCAACACTAGCAAGCCGCACCCGCCATGTTTGCAACTGCTGCGCTAGCTTGCTATTCAACAGGCTTGTCATTGCACCACACGTCTGCAAAAGCTGGACCACCTCTCCCGGTACCAGCATCCTCTGGTGTGAGAGCAAGGAAGGGTTTGGCCTCATGTCGACAGGACCTTGAGTCCCTATGTCACCTTTTGCAACTGTCAAGCCATGAGTTCCAGTTGCCCCAGTGAGGCCAGAAACAGAAACAGGGTGAGGCATACCTGTTACCTACCTCGCGTTTGAGCGGGCACAGGTACAGTGACTTCTCTTTGTACCGATTGCTTTGGGTTTCCAAAAAGATTGTGCTTGCATCGAATTGTCTCTACTCAAGAGGGACCACTGCAGTCCAAGTGCAGTGATAGGTTCCCCATTGCATTGTCCTTACATCGAGTGTTTACAAAAAGAAGTTACTGTAATGATTGATCAATCAATCAGTCAATGATCAATCAATCAATCATCAGTGAGGCCAGCCCATGAAGTACTGCATTGCTTGGCACGCAGGACATGCAGCAGTTGATGGCATAGGGGCAGCAGGGATTGGAGGCCTGCCGTTCAACAGGCTTGTCATTCCACCATATGTCTGCAAAAGCTGAGCCGCCTCGCATGGTACCAGCATCCTCTGATGTGAGAGCAAGGGACCAGGATTTGGCCATTGTTACCCATATTGTGCATGAGCTTGACTCCTCATTGTGCTTGGGCTTGCAGAGTGTTCTGGCTGACACTTGTTAGAGGATGATTTGATGAACTTTCATCAGCCCTCTGAAATGCGGCTTGGATCTGCAGGACGTGCAGCGGTTGATGGCAGAGGGGCGGCAGGGATTGGAGGACTACTTGGCTGAGCTGAGTGGGAAGCGTAACAGGCTGAGGGCTCGCAGCATCCTACAGCTGGACATCACAGCCAGCAAGACACAGATTGCAAAAGCTGGCAGGTGCCTCCACTGTCCTTCTGCTTTTGTGCGTTAAACAGCTGTTGCCTACCTGCTAGTAGTGCTGCCAGCAAGACACAGATTGCAAGGGCTGGCAGGTGCCTCCACGGTTCGTCTGCTTTTGTGCATTGCACAGCTGTTGCCTACTTGCTGGTAAGCGCTGCAGCTCCACACAACCTGGCTACTCACGCCTGAGCGCTGTGAGGGGTTGTGCTGCCATCTGCGATTGATCATTTGATACTTCTCAAATTGCGGTTGAGGGAGCTGTATGGGACTCATCAGACTTGCCGGTTTCACAGCACAGGTGAAAGTGTGAGCAATGTTTTCAAAGCTGACCTTTGCCGTGAAAAATTGACAGACTGTAGCAAGCTCTTTGCCCCAGCAAATATAAGCAGCAGGTGAAATAGAACAAGCACCCTCAGCTAACATGTCTTGAAAGCGTTGTTTGGGGAGACTGATAAACGTTGTTGAAAGCAAAGCTTCTGTGACTGCACTTGCATGCGTTCAAGCCGTCCTGACCAATCTGTCAGCAGCTAAGTCAACAAGCCTTCCTTGATGATTTGGTTGTTTGGTCATTGGAATCTTCAAATGCTGTACATACATCTGTAGTGGTGATTTACTGCATCACTTTGACTGAGGCACTGATCAGAATTAAATGCCAACACCAGAGCAGCATGATTTGAGAAGCAGTTGCTGCTGATACAGACACATGGGCACATCAACAAGCTCACACTGCATGGCGTCATCAGCTTCTGCACATCTGCACCGCTCCATAAGGCCTTGGTGGCTAGCATCATATGGTTTGATTCCTGAGTCTCTGTCCCTCTCTCTGTCTCTGTCTATCAAGTCGCATGCACACAGCATAGCACAGGCTGGACAGGTGATGAAATGAAGGACAGGCGCGCTGACAGCTGAGGCATCCAGGTTCATGTGTTGCTTGAGCACGGCATTGAAGGGGCGCTGACTTGAGTGTGGTGATGCCGCAGGAAGATGTTGGCCCAGCACAGCCCAGACCATGTCCAGGACGCCAGAGTGAAGCAAGAGCGCACAGTGAGGGTTTGCACCATTGCACAGTGAGGGTTTGCACCATTGCAGCTGCCAGTGACGAGCTCATCTGCAAGCACTAAGGCCGTGCCTCCTGCTGAAACTACAGCCCTGGGGGTTTGACACGCTTGCTAGAATTTAGATTGAAATAAAAAAACGTCATAGAGACTCAGCAGGGAGTCATACAGACAATGTCAGTTCAATTTTGCTTGCCACTAGCAGAACATATGACAGGCCTGCTGAGGTCTGCTTGCCACCATCAGAACATGGGACAGCCCTGCTCTCATCTGCTTGCCAACAACAATAATTCTGAGCATGGCTGTGGCATTCGCTCGGCCATGTTGGGCGCAGCACAGCAAGTCAGCTAAGCGAAAAGGCAGCTAAGCAGCAAGTCAGCTAAGCAGCAACAGCCAAGTGTAAGATGATGCTCCGAGATGCATATAGCTGCATCGTTTGGACCAACAGTTTAGTTGCGGTACAACTGGTTGAATGTTGCTGTGATGTGTGATCTTGGCATGTTTCCAAAGCTTCCTCGTCAGTGTAATTTTGATTACAGATCACCAACTAAGTAAATGTAGCACTGGTGTTATTTGCACTGCTGCACGACAAGCTCAATGAGCTTGCATTAGACAGCTGTGTAGACCATGTTGGGAAATTTGTAAGCATCATAAGGAGGATTGCACCCCTTGCCAGATGCATTTCAATTCAGGATGTATTTGCATGGAAACTGCCAGGAGCGTTGTGATGGCGCTCAGCTGCACATGCATTTTGCAGCATGCCAGCAGAAGCATTACTGTAACAGGGTAGCACATAAGCTAGTGAATATAGCCTAGTAGCATCAACCGGTTGCACGTCGTTTTATAACAATTACAATCACTGTACTAGGGTCAACATCCGCTATGATTTTTACATGCTTATGACAAAATTAGCTCTATCAGGCAATATTGATATAGATGCTTGTGTTAAACTACTGCATGTACACAGAAAATTTGCAGAGAGTATTCACAAAGAACAAGTTGTATGACCCAAAAGCTGTTCATTGAAAAATCGAAAATCAGGATGTAACCAGACACGAACAAATGAAGACGCATTTATGTGTTTGAATACCACATTCATTTCAGCTGTATTGTTGCAGCACAATACCACTACGACAAGCTACAGGCAAAGAGTGTTTAGTTGATGGGAATGTTGGTCACTTCTGGCTCTGCTGGCTGAATCCTGGCCACCTTCAGAGTCAACACACCCTGCTCAACTGAGGCCTTGATCTGTGACAAGTCTGCATCCTCTGGCAAGTTCCAGGTCCTCTTGAATGTGCCAAAGCGCCTCTCCTGCCGTCTTCTGAACACCTTCTGCTCTGCCTTGCTGTTTTCTTGACCCTCAACATCCACATTGCGGCCACTAGTAGATGCATCAGCTGAAGATGCTGAAGACGTATCAGCTGAAGATGTCTGCTGCTGCTGCCGCCTTTCACCACTGATGCTGAGCTCACGATCCTTGTTGACCTGGACCTGCAACAAAATCAGGAGTGTCAGAAAATGCCATTGCTGTGTAACAGGTCTTGCCAGGTCAGGCTGGCAGAGCAACAGTGCAGAGCAGCTGAACCTGTTCACAAAATTGTGGCTTGAAGTGCAGGTACATATTGGCAACTATGGCGGCGGACTGTACCTTTATGTCTTTCTTGCCGAGCCCTGGAACATCGGCCACGAAAGAGTACTCCTGTGCAGTCTCTTCAAGGTCGACTGGGAACCACAAGCTGTTGCTGGCCTGCTCTGCCCACTTTTCGAAGGATCGCTGCATGTTTGAAGTGTTCCCCCATTGCTGCTGGTATGAAGGACCGCAACGCCCACCGACGCTCCAGACAGCCTGAACTGCCGATGATCTGGTGTTGCGCGGCACGCCGAAGACGGGAGACCTGCCGATCGGCCTGGCAGGTATGCAAACGTGATATTTGGCAACTGATGCAGGACGTGCTGTAGCTCTAGTGGTGACTGCTGAAGACATAGAAGTCACAGCCACGGAGTGCAGGATCACAAACTGCCTTGAAAGCGCAAATTGAATTTGTAAGTTGATGTGAAGGTAGAGTGAAGTGCGGCAACAAAGTGGCTGGCTTTATTGCCCAGGACAAGAAGCTTCGGAACTTTCCGACACCAACGTTGCGCCAGGAAGTTTCGGAAGTGTCGGAGTAACGCCTGTCGTAACGCTTGCTAATGACGCCGTAACACATTTCTAGCCAGAATTCTCAGGTTTCGGGAAAGAGCCCACTCGTAATCGCGATGTGCGCAGGCTCATTAAGCGTGTGAGCGAACCTTCAACATAGCGTATTTCTCACTTGCTCCTTCTGCAGGTCATTTGTACAACGCAAATCTACTGCGCCAGCACTATGTCTCTCCTGACGTCAAGTCTGCAATCAGCTAAGTTGATCCACCCGTCAAAGTCGACTCCTGTATGCTCGCCGAAGGCCAAGCCACATCAAGTTTGCGGTGGGTACACCCATGCATCACTCAACACATGTTGTAAACTGCGCCGGATGTGCTTGCGACATTTGTCTCGTGCATGTTTGGACAGCCCGGTGCCCACTGCAGTGCCATGGTCAGCGATGAACGCTGGTATTTTGGCGTCAAGCGTCATCGCAATGTGGGCTGAGCTCCTTCGGGTTTGCAGGTCGGGCAGGTCGACCCAGTAAACCCGCGCAGCGGAGACTTCCTCGGGTGGTTACTCTCGCAGCTAACAAGGAAGGCGCAGGCTCTGAACAAGGCAGACTGCTTCGAGATGCCTTGGAATTCAACAGACCTGACAATGCACCGCAGCAATCAACTTCGGCAAAGTTTGACAGCCTCGTCGACTACAAGCCTGGACAGGTGCTGGGTGGCAAGTACACATTGGTGGAAACAGTTGGACGAGGGAAAGCTGGTGTCACATACAAGGTCAGTAGTCTACTTGCTGTCAGTAGCTCTACTTGGTGTCAGTTGCTCTACTTGGTGTCGGTACATATACTAGTGCTACGGTCTTCTCACAGGCTCATGACATGTTCGCAATGCTCATGCTAATGCTGCCTTCTTCGGCTGAGTTGCTACAGACAGCCGCAATGCGTATGCTGATGTGGCTGTCGTTGTGTGAGTTGATATATACATGGCTCACAGCCAGCATAAGTCACCAGTGGCTGTTCCTTGATTGGAGATGTTGCGCAAGCTTGCTCATTGCGACTACTGTTACAATTGCTGATGTCATGATAGCTGGGATTGTATACTTGCAGGCTGAAAGGCCAGGTGGTGGACTGGTCGCCATCAAGGCTCTGTCCTTGCGCAGCATGCAAGGGGATTGGCAGCAGCTAGAGCTATTTGAGAAGGAGGCCAATGCTCTGCGCAGCATGAACCACCCTGGCATTCCTGCCTACAAGGACTACTTTGAAGTGGACAATGATGGTGACAGGGCATACTTCCTGGTTCAGGTATGCTTTGCACAAGTTTGTATGACTTGATTCTCATGATTGGCACCGCATTGCTGTGGTGTCATGCCTACAGTCAGTTCTAGAGGTTATGACCTTTGCAACTTGCGATTGTTACAGTGTGTGTTGCCATGCTATATTTCACAGACCTGCTGTTGTCAAATGCGCGTCGATAGAGCCCAATATGGCTTGGTGATGGACTGTCACAGTGCTACTGGTTGCTTGCATGTGCTAAACGCTTTCTACTGGCTGTGATATGTTTGACATATGCTCTGTTAGTTTTGAGATTTGCTTGAAAGATGTTCTGCTATTGTGGCAGGAACTGGTTGAGGGCAAGAGCCTGGCAAAGATGGTGGAAGCTGGCTGGAAGCCCACTCAGAAAGAAGTTGAGCGCATTGCTGATGAGCTGCTCAGCACACTGGCATACTTACAAGAGCAGAAAGTGAGCATGCATGACATGTCCAAGGTCCTGGATTGAGTTATTGCAAGCGATGTATGCATGATCAGCAGTGCACATGCTGTCACAAATGCTCTGCTGTGTGTGATGATCAAAGTTAGTGTCGTCTCATGTCATTGCTGTGACTTTGCCACCTTGGTTTGATGCTCATTTTCATTTGCTGGTCAGCTGGTCAGTCATCCAAGCTCTCTTTGACAGGCCTACTGCACACATTTGCCTGACCCCTGTTTCCTGATTTGCTGATCATTGTGAATGGTGTGCAGATTGTACATCGCGATGTCAAGCCAGAGAACATCATCCTGCAAGGTGGCAAGCCTGGAGGCAAGGTCTTCCTAGTGGACTTTGGCGGCATCCAACAGGGCAACAAAGATGTGGCAGACAGTGAAGTGGTAGACACAGGCACTCTTGTAGGCACCTACGGTTACATGGCTCCAGAGCAGCTGAGAGGCTCAGTCAAACCGGCTTCAGATCTGTTTGCTTTGGGTGGCACCCTGCTATACCTGCTGTCAGGTATGGCAGCACAGCCATTGCTTATCTGCTTCCTGTCTGTTCATGCTGTGGATAAAATTTGAGTCCTACGCTGTATTGCAGCCTGCATAGTCTCGTGTGCAGAATGCTGCTGTGGCATTGACAGGCCTGCTTCTGACCTATGCGCTTTGCGTGGGCCCTTATTGTACCTGCTGTCAGGTATAGCAGGTTGGTCTCAATGACTTGTTGAGTGTGTTTGTACTTATTCAGGCTGCAGACGCTTTTGTCTAAGCCACTTTGCAATTTCTCCTGTCTTCTGTGGTGCATGAGGTCTTGCAATTGCATCAACATGCGGCAGCTAATTGCAGTTATTAGCATTGCTCATCAGGTCAAGTTGTTCTAGCTGCCTGAGTTTGGCAAAAGTGCTTGTGCACAGTATGTTTTGGCTGACTCCATGTGCTACACTGTACACCCTGCCTTCTCATCATTGACAGCTTTGGTCAATATTGATGATTCACAGCATTGACAGCTTTGATCAGTATGCATGTTTCACATCATTGACAGCTTTGATCAGTATGGATCATCCACGTTTGTTCCAACATCAGTGTCTAAGCAGTAGCACCGACTTGCATTGTTCACTGTGTTGTGCTTTGTTGTGTTCATGCTTGCATGCTGATGGTGCTGTAACACAATGCAGGTGAGATGCCAAGCTCCTTCCCTCAGCGCCGCCTTCAGATAGACTTCAGCCAAGTGGACATGAGCCCCCGCCTAAACAGACTACTCCAAGGTCTGCTGCAGCCTGCCTGGGAAGACAGGCTGACAGCCACACAGGCCAAGGCAGTGCTGGCAGGGACTGCACCCAGCAGCAGACAGCAGTCACAAGGGCAGCGGCAGCAGCAGCAGAAGGGATGGAACGTTTTCAATGAAGGTGCTTGGGAAGATAGGCGGCAAAGATCAAGGGGCTCTAGCAGCAGTCAGGTGAGGCTTCTTGTTTTGTTGTTGCTGGATTTTGAGGGTGCTTTTGCGTTCTGTGTAAGTGTGATGCCTTTGCTGCAGTGCATTGACTTGCATTCTGTGGGGTTTGGTGTATGTTCTGCAGTGAGTTGAGATGCACTTTGTGAGGTTTGATGCACTCTGTGAGGTCTGGTGCCTGTGCTGCAGCGAATTGTCTCTGGCTGTCTTCCCTGTTCAAGCTTGGTGCCTGGGCTGTGATCAATGCCTGTGCTGCTGTGTGTGCAATTCATGATGCCTGTGCTGCAATGTTTTGTGTGCATATGGTATGTGTTCAGAAGCTAGCCCACCGTCAGCAATCGAATGCCTTGAGTACAGTCATTGCTGTACTGCTTGCCATATTTTGCCTGGATTGTGACGCAAGGGCTCAGGGGTTTTGTCTGCTTTGCAGAGGAACAACAATGAGCAAGAGCAAGAGGCAGCATCCACTTCAGGCCGTGATCAGCGTCAAAACCCAGACTTGGGACCGTTTGGCAACCCTCTTGTCCTTGGCCTGTTGAGCGCGTTTCTCCCATTACCCTTGAGACCCCTTGCATGGTGGCTTGCCTTAGCGCAGCTCGGCAACTCTGGCAAAAGGGCAAGGCGCAGCAGATCAGCATCAACTACAGATTCAGAGGCGAGCACATCTGGCAGTGATGACTCAGACTGGATGTCTGGCAGTCAGAGGCAGCAGGAAAGAGGCTTTGGGTTTAGTGATGGGCCTGCTGATGATACCAGGAACGAGTCAGAGATGACTGATGAGGAGCAGGAGGCTTTGAGAAGGCGAAGAAGACAGCAGCAGATGGCTGCAATGCAGCAGCAGCAAATGTTGTTGAGCATGATGCGCATGATGGGTGGTGGCATGGTATACAGAGGGGGTCCCTTTGGCAGGCGTGAGGGGTTTGGCAGGGATCCTTTCATGTTCTAGATGTGTTCAGACTTCCTTTCAGCCTTTGGAGGGTGCCTCATCAGTATCTAGTGTGACATGCCACTGTGCTTTGCGCAGACCTCTGGTTGAAGTTTCAGGCCTTTGTTGTTGTTTCAGGCTTTGTTGATCATCTTAGGCTACATATGCATCCCTCTGTGTGTTTAGCAAGTAACTTGTGTGTTTCCCAGTAGTTCGGACCCTTGTGTGATCTCATTGATACACGAGTCTGAACACTGCCAAGTCAAAGTATGCAACATACTATACTATACTAGTAGTAGCAATGACTGACTTGGCTTTCATCCGTCATCTGGTGTCACACTTGTAATCTTACTCTCTCCACAAATTTGTGAAATAGACTAGTACTGTGCATAAACAGTCAAAATGTACGCTTGACTGTCAGTGCCTGCATACCTATTAGAGAGAGTAATCTTCAATGCTTCAGCCAGCCAACAAGGCTCATCGGATGTGCTAAACAGTGGCAATGACTGTATGTCCATGAGATCCAGGCAGTGTATGACACAGTGAAACACTCCCAAATAATCATGTTGCGCGAAGGAACGCATGTTATGACCGCAGCCCTCAAACAAACGAGCATATATTTACAGCTTTGACCACTGACCATTTGCTATTACTAAGCATTTCCAGGGTTATGTCAGCATTTGTCATGGGGCGTACATGACTAAGCAAGGAGAGAGCCTCACATAATCCTGTAGCTCCCCATGCCAGATTTTATTATGAATCTGAAAGCAGGGGGGATCTATTCAGGTCCCAAACCCTACATACACACTGCTACCCCTGCTTCCCGTACCATTTATTCTTATTTTAATCAGATTATACTTATAGTACTTAGTAGAGTAGAAGTAACGCTCAGCTCCCCGGCTCCCCAGTAAAGTCTACAGAATCCTGAATAACTCACAGTTCTGAGGCTGAGAAAGAAGTTCATGGGGAGCTGCTGAGCTGGGAAGCTTGATAAAACCACGTGAAAAAAGGGGAAATGGAGGTTGCTCAGAGTTCAGCATCTCAGGAGGGAGTGAGTGGAAACGTGCTGAGCTGGAAAGGTTACTCAAACCATGTGAAACCAGGGTCGCACACACACCCCCTGTTTTCGCAAGCGGCGCTGCCCTTGTGCACAACCTCAACAGTTTTACTCTAACGTAATACAATCAAATTCAAACTTTTGACTTTCTGCACGCAGTGCTAGTGACAGCTGTACGCAGTGGCTACAAAGGCTGTACACAGAGCGCGCAGAGTTCACGCGCTGACGCTACAGACATGTGGCGCTGATCCTACAGAAGTTGCACACAGTTTCTGCAACAGTTGGGCCAGAAAACCTATTTGAAATCTCCAGCTTCTGAGAGAGAAGAGAGAGAGAATAATTTTACATGCTTTAGCCAGCCAACAAGGCTGATCACATGTGCCACACTGTGGCAATGACTATAAGTCCATGAAATTCAGGCAGTCTATGACATAGTGATAGAATTCTCAAAGGATGACATAATCTTGGTCTTTTCCGCGTGCAGACACGTGGAGTTCTGATTTCTTTTAGATTCTGTCTGTAGCTACAGTAGGGTGGCTGACTTGAACACTACTTCAGGAAAAGGAAAAAGGAACATACTACGCCGCGAGGCGTCTTATGAGGAGGCCTTAGATAGACCAGGGCGTCCTGTCGCTGCTCTCACTGAGTCATATCCCAGAACTCTTGTTCTGAAAGAGAGTAGGAAGTCTCCTCAGGATCGGCTTAATCCGAGGCACTGCTACACATGCCTTGATTCCTGATTTCCCTTTAAAATTTCTGCACGTTGATAAAGACCACTCAAGAATCAACGAAGTACCATTGCAATCAGATTGCAGTTCTTAATTGCCAATTCACTGTCTTCACAACAATGTGAATGTGAATGTTGTGAATGTTGTCATATTGAGTGCGCTTGATCGTGAAAACAGCACAGACATGCCATGTTGCCAGCCAGCAAGAAGATGGGCAAAGCGATTCAATTCCTCTGAGTACCAGCTACTTGAAGCAAACTTCACCTTTGTAAAGCTGTTTCTTTCACTATGCTCTGTTCCAATTTTTCCAAATATCAAGATGAAGAAACAGTTTAGACAGCAGGTCTGCCTATCACTAGCATCAAATCTTTTGCGCAAGTGAAGACAGCAAATTTGCTACTTTGCAAGCACACCTGGTTTTGACATTGCAAATCAATAAGCATCAATGAGTGGTTATTGAAGTATGGAGTCTATGTTGCACAAGCTTGATTGCCACCCAGATAGGATGGAGTTTTCAAGAGACTTGGATGCTTGACAAGTGCTGTTGAACATTGTATGCTGGCAGCAGCACAGCTTGAGCTTGAGAAAAGTTGACAAGCACAAAATCTACAAAATGCCTCAGCATATCTGCCTCTTGTTGGGTTTCACAATACTCTGCTAGGCACTCATCAAGCTGTTCTCGCGTACAGACAAATGCTTTGTTTTTTTTAGCTATATGGAAAGGAAGCAGCTGTCTCAACCAGTCCACAACCAGGAACAATACTGCTACACTGTTCCCTGAGGAGTTCTTTGCCACGGGTCTCTTCATATTCTTTCTCAAAATTTCTTGTCAGGTCATTTTGACCGGACATGCATGTCATTTAGACAGCATGCGGGATGTGTGCTCAGGTGGGCAACACCTGAGACTAGACAAAGCCGCTCTGCAGATGCTGAGTATTGACGCCTTGCAAACAGCAATGTATTGATATTGCATACACTTGTTGGCATTGTTGTGCCAGTTGTGCCCCTGCAGCACGTGTTGCCTGTCATATGCATGTCGCCTCAGGAGATGTTCATAAACATTTCGTTAAATGCTTGCACCAATTTTGCAGGGAAGTAGGCTGAAGCGAGAAGGCAGCTCAACAGCTGAACCACTGCCATTCACAGGTGCCATTAGCTTTGAAGTCTCAAATGCAGATAGCTTGAAATGAAGCAGATACATTGCTGAGCTTGCCTGTCACAAGCTGTGATAGACTGAGCATTGCTTGCGTAAATGAGCATGCTGAATCCGCCAAGCCACAGTATCATAAGTCTCTGCAAGTGGGTCTGATTCAGCTGGGCATTGCAGGATAAACCCTGAGCCACCACTGCATTCATCTTAGACCCCACGTGACGCTACTATATGTCTACACGTGACCACCACGACATGCTGTTCATTCACAACTTTGCGAGCCATTGTTATACAGATGCATGCAGTGTGAGACCAATGGGCAAGCCAGATACGCTCTCACAACATTGGTTTTACGGCACAGAGTGTTTGTGTTTTGCTTCATGGGACCTAGGATTGGTTATCAGCAAGATAGGTTTCAGAATTGGGCATTTGACTGAGGTCAGCTCATGCTCATCCAGTGTCTTGTGGTGCACAGACAGCAGTCATATATCTGCCCATATCTTGTGCAAGCAGACCATGTAAAACATGGACAGCTTGTGATTGCGACATAATATGCGATGGCGGATCAGCTGCAATAGTGAAAGTGGCAGACTGTGCCAGGCTGGGCTGGACTTGAAGACAGTGTCAAGTTACTTGACTCAAGAGAGAATGGTCTAGTCGCACAGATTCCCTTTGATGCAATTGTTCATAACTGCAACAGGTGTGTCATACATGTCTTGGCTCATGGCCAAGTCAAAGTGCTTAGACAGCTTCTTGTTTGCGGCAATGACTATTTTCTCGCTTGCCTATATGTAGTGGGATGAACAAGGTTTGTTCTGATGCCAGCAAAATTTGTGATGCAAGCTGAGTCAGCAAGCACTCATTGGTTGCCTGGCGGATGTAAGAGCTGAGCATTGCTGGTGCGTTGGGGGGCATGCTAAGTGAGCAGAGTCACAGAATCATAAGGCTCGACATGTACAGAATCTGATGAGTCTGATTCAGCTGAGTGTTGCAGATGAGCTCTGAGCCACGACCGAGTCCATCTGAAAACCTAGCTGATGCTGCTGGTTGTCTATAAACCACCAACCTTGAGCACTGCCTGACTCTCTTTGCTTGCTGCAGCAATGTTGCCGTGATCAGAAAGTGCGGGTGCATGCCTGTGGCGATGCGGCACTGCTTGCAAACCTTCCCTTGCCGCTTGCAGCGCTACTGCTTTGGCAATGCAGCCCAGACAAGCCTTGCCTGTGGAGACAGTACACCTTCGGGCATGTGATCGCCAAGCTCAAATGGCAGGTTCTTAAATTCTGTCCATGCTTGCTGCAGTACGCAGATGTGACCAGCCGTACTGACGATTTCTTCCTTCAACCTGTGCTGCACTACAGCTCTACATCACTGGCCAACAACACTGCCTGGACCTCTGCGCATTGCTTGCAGCACTGCTTGACTCTCATTGCTGGCTTCAGCGGTCTTGCTGCAACCTTGCAGCTAGGACCAGGCTGGCTTGAGGCTGCAACTGCAGCCACAGCATGTCTTCACCAGAAAGTGCAGGTGCATGACGGTGGCAATTGCCTGCAGCACTGCCTGACCCTCTTTGCTTGCTGCAGCGACGTTCTTGTAACCAGGAAAGGCAGCTGCATGCCTGTGGCGTGCAATATTGCCTTAGACTCTTTGCTTGCTGCTTGCAGCGCCACTGCTTTGGCACTGCAGCCCAGACAAGCCTTGCCTGTGGAGGCATTACAACTTTGGGCATTTGATCAACAAGCTCAAATGGCAGGTTCTCAGATCTTGTGCATGCTTGCTGCAGCAGATGTGACCAGCCTTACCTGCTGTCAGCTTTCATTCGAGCCTGCAACCTGTTCAGCATTGCAGCTCTGCATCCACTGGCAAACAACACTGCCGGGACCTCTGCATGCTATTTGCAGCTTTGCCTGACTCTTTTTGCTGGCTGCATCAATGTTGCTGTAACCTTGCAGCTAGGACCAGGCTGGCTTGAGGCTGCAACTTCAGTCACAGCATGTCCTTACCAGAAAGTGCAGGTGCATGACGGTGGCAATTGCCTGCAGCACTGCCTGACTCTCTTTGCTTGCTGCAGCGATGTTGCTGTAACCAGGAAAGGCAGCTGCATGCTTATGGGGTGCAAGACTGCCTGGGACTCTTTGCTTGCTGCTTGCAGCGCCACTGCTTTGGCACTGCAGCCCAAACAAGTCTTGCCTGTGGAGGCGTCACACCTTTGGGCATTTGATCAACAACCTCAAATGGCAGGTTCTCAGATCTTGTGCATGCTTGCTGCAGCAGATGTGACCAGCCTTACCTGCTGTCACTTTTCACTCGAGCCTGCAACCTGTTCAGCATTGCAGCTCTGCATCACTGGTCAACAACACTGCCTGGACCTCTGCAAGTTACTTGCAGCTTTGACTGACTTTCTTTGCTGGCTGCAGCGGTTTCGCTGTAAGCTTGCAGCCAGGACCGTCCTGGCTTGAGGCTGCGACTTCAGTCACAGCGTGTCCCATACAGAAAGCGCAGGTGTATGACTGTAGCAATTGCTTGCAGCAATGCCTGACTCTCTTTGCTTGCTGCAGAAATGTTGCTGTAAGCAGAAAGTCCAGGTGCATGCTTGTGGCGATGCAGCACTGCCTGCGACTCTTTGCTTGCTGCTTGCAGCGCTACTGCTTTGGCACTGTATCTTTTTAGATTTAGGCAGCCCAGACAAGCCTTGCCTGTGGAGGCATTACACCTTTGGATTTTGATCAACAAGCTCAAATGGCAGGTTCTTAGATTCTGTCCGTGCTTGCTGAAACATTCCTCACGTCTTTCCGATGTCTTTTGTAGTCTTGTAGTTATAGGTTAAATTCACATCATTTCAGAGAAAATTCGGTAAAATATACGATGTTGCACAGCAAAGATTCAGACAAAACACAAGAAAAATCAACAAAATTGCACACAAACCCACACCCACTGCTTGCAGCGAAATATGATCGTCATATTTACGTGACTACAAAATACACCCAAAACGTCGTCGGAATTGGGAAACGTCAACAATGCAGATAAAAGAAAACTTTGTCAGAATCGCTGTACTTACATAGACTTGTAGGCACGGTCGGTCAACTCTATTCCTCTTCATCGTACGATATCACCTCTTCACATGACATCCAGTGCTTTCTTCTTGAGCAACAACATCAGACCCTGGACCGATGGGAAGACAATGCACCTCCTGCTTGTACCGCCTGCTGGAATCTTCTTCACCAAGTCAACTTTAAGACGAGCGACCTAAAGGTGTCAACAATGTCATCTTCTGTGCTCCCTCTGAAACATTGCCCCATAAAGTAATTCATGACGCAATCATAACACACCTTGCTACCCTAGCAAGCCAAGAAAGTCCCTGCTTTGGTCAGAACACAAAAGAAAGATGCTGTTCACTGAGACAACATCTGCTATGTTGCCGTGACAAGTCTTGCCCTGTTGCACAAGCTCATGCTGCTACAGCGCTCTTTGCAGCATTGTTGCCAGTCTGCTCGACGCTCTTTCTGCTGACAGCTGAATCCATGACATCCAAGTCTTCACTGCCCCAGCAGGCCAAGAACGCCCCTGCTTTCACATAGCTAGGCTTGCTGCTGTCCTTACTCTGCGTCTTTGGAGACTCGTCTTTGACTGAGGCGTCGGTCAGATCTGCAGAAGGGAACATGCCTGTGCTAAATTGGTGTTGTTGCTACCATGCTTGATGATGCGAGGCGTGCTTATGTCCTTAAATGCCTCAGCAGCTGCAGGATGCACTAACATGACAGAAGGCAGACTGCTGACGCGGATCACTTCAGTTTTAGCACCACTGCTTGTCTGGAACAACAAGACACAATCAACAGCATAAAAATGCTGGTGATCATCAGGAACAGCAATTTATCACAAACATGGCACCGCTCATCAGTTCAGCATGAGCACTGCAATGTTTGGTAGCAGCACCTACAGAACCCCACTACCCTGAGACACCATGCTACAATAACTTCACAATTACAATTTGGCAGACAGCAATTGATACACTCACACTCACCCACACACCTAAGACTTGTGCTGAGACGTGCAATAATCGTATATTGCAATTGTACCTATGACCATCTCAGCTGTTGTTAGCAACCATGCTTGTTGTGATTATGATTGCTGTTATAACTTTTACTGTTATTCACATCATTATTTATTGCAGTATCAATACCAAGCATGAGTTGGGCATGCTCACCATCAGGCATCTCCTGACTAACAATCTTGCCCCGCTTGGTGACCTTACAGATGTTCTCACACAGCTTGGTGACTGGCTTGGGGGCAAAGAAGGCTGGCAGAGCCTCTAAGCCCCCAGGCATGTGCTTGTACACCCCGCTGCTGTACTTGAGCATGCCGTGGTCGCTGATGCAGGAGCGCAGCAGGGTGTGCCAGGGACGATGCTGCAGCAGCAGATCATCCCTCTTGATGTGGATCACACCTGGAACGTGCTTGTACCTAAACATGCATGCTGGGTGAGTATGGGAATTGCTGTATTTCAGCATGCTGTGGTCGCAGAGCAGAAACGCAGCATGATCTGCCAGGGACGATGCTTCAGCAGCAGATTGTCCCTCTTGATGTGAATGACGCCTGGCACATGCTTGTACCTGCACATGCCACATGCACCACATTCCAGCACTGACAGCAACAGGAATCACATGCGTGTCAATGATCATGGTTGCACAAGTCGTCATGCAATTGATAATGCAAATGAAGATCATTTTTGCAACATCTGACAAGGGTACTACTGATGATGACATGAGTTCAAAAAACGAAAGTGATGATAATGCCTTTGGTCACCACATGAATCATGCATGACAGATGTAGCACAGAGTAAAGGCAGCTAGAGGGCTTACAGGAGGGAGGGTGGGAGGGCGGGGACTGGGTCAAAGCCGTGGACGAGGCGCAGTGAGGTGCCAACCAGGGCGTTGAAGGCCTTGCCAAACACCTTATTGGCCACGCGCGGACTGCCAAATGTAATGCACCGGATGTCTGCATCTGGGTACTCTAAGGCAGACCAAGCAGCACCTGCATGACATCAGACATGCCTTTGTCGGAGACAGGCATTGCTGATGTGCAATGGATACATGGCTCAGCATGATGGGTACTGTGAGCAGTATCAATCTGTATCAGTTGTGCTGCTGCATGAGCAAGTTCTGCTCAGGAACTGTCTGTATAGCCTGCAAGAGTGCTTATACTGCTGTTTGCCGACTGTTGCATCTGTTATACTACATGAGCCACAATGTTGCCTTGTAGTGCTTGATGCCTACCAGGGGCCTTTGGTGCACATCCTTGCATACATTCACTGCTGAACACCTGTCACAAGCAAGTCACGCCAGCAGATGACATGCAAGCTTCAAGCTTGAGCTGTGACTTGGGGGCAGTCAAACTCTATCAACAGTCTAGCACAAGCAAAATCAGAAGCACAGCAATGCAGGGCAGAGCCAAATCGGATCAGAACCAGAACAGAACATAGCATGGCATGCTACAGCACAGTACAAGACAGCACAGCACAGCAGGCATTCAAGAATGCCACAAATGACAACATTGTCACGTTGGGAGAAGGCGGGGGCAGACCTAGGGTGGCAAGGGCTCCCCCCAGAGAGTGGCCACAGCAGATGATCCTGTTGGGGGTTTCACCCCCTGACAGCTCCTTCAGCACTGCCGCCATGTTGGTTTCAGCTCTGTCTGGGTGACACACAGCAGCAAACTGCTGCAGAAATCCTGCGTGCAGACAGCAACACTGTTATGAGCATATGTAGAGCAGCCTGTGGGGTGCGCTGACAGACTTGTTCAATGAGCGCTTCAGTTTTGGGTATTGACATGGGTTCCATGTGAATGCATACCCAAGAATGATATGGGACAACACACCTCAGCTTAACTTTATTGCTGCTGTAAACACCACAGAATTTGCTGAAGGTGATTTCTCTGGCTGGCTCAGCAAAAGGTATCCATGGGATATGCTCAAGATTATGATCGGGTTGCATGGACACACGGCGTATGCCAAACAGGACGTGGGGATGGGGGAGGTGGGGGGGTTGGGGGGTCACAGGGTACCTAGGTGGGCCTTGACACCAGGGTAGAGCTCCTGAAGGTAGTCCACGTTGCGGCTGAAGATCTTGACGTCCTGCAGCCCGTCCTGCTTGCTTGCTGTGCCCCGGAACGCAAAGATGGCTGTGCCGCCCGCCAGCCATGCTACATGCACCTGCAGTACAGTAATGACTCTAGTGAATTCACATTCCAGCAAAGGTGCTAGATTTGTGTAGCCGAAGTCCTACTTGCCAAGCTGGCTTGTTCTGCACCTACATTCCTTGCAAATATGGGTCAAGTGCACATCAGAGTACAGCAATATTGAGCAAAAGGCATCAGTGATCATGACAACAGATGCTGAGTAATGTTCAGTTTCATGAAGGGTCATGGTTATGCAAGTGAAGGTCACAGGCAAGCAGGCACAGCTTGTCCATAAGGCTGCAACCAGCGCAAGCAACAGGCATGTTTCACGACACCTTGAGCGTATGCTGTACAGATAGCTAAGTCTACAGACCCCCGGAGTGACTTTGAATACTACTTAGTGGTGGATAAATTGTCCATCCAGTACCAGCCCCTATCAGACCATATCACTAAGCTAAAACCCTTTAGCTAATTGGGCGTAGAGTCGTTGAGGGGTTCATAAGGTAGAGAAATCAACTTCCCTGCTGGTTGTCAAGCAGCACAAAGAGCTCAGAACAGCGCTGTCAGGCAAGCCCAATGCCCTGTAGTGGACCAGAGGCACTCGAGCCACAGATGTGTATCTGTATGTACAGTAATTTCTCTTTATAATGACTGCTCTGGTCACCACAGAATTTGTCCTTATAACGAGTTGTCCTGACTTAGGAGTGATACTGCAGTGAGAATCGGTGATTGGTTCCCAGATGCACTGTCCTTATAAAGAGAATGTCCTTACATTGAGTGCCCTTATATCGAGAAATTACTGTATCTGCAATGCAAACCAGAAAGTCGTATTGTCTAGCCAGTTGCTGACACATTCTTATATGTTGACGCATAATGTTCCTGAAACACAGAAGCAATGAACAAGAAAGGCTTGCCTTGGTATCGTGGTGCTCCCCGTCATAGATCAAGCGGCAGTTCTTGATGCCAGTCTGGCGCTTGAAGGTCTCATGGTTGCTGTAAGCAGCTGCTGCGAGTATGGCAGCCTGACTAATCTTGCCTACCACCAGCACCTGCAGTTGGACCTCTGATTTCAGCAGGCTTTGCAAACATTGCTTGGGTTGCAAGAACTGTCTCACATACACAGAGAAGGATGCAGGATGTTTGGGCACCAGACTGACAGCAGCCTGCCTGATTGCAATCACACCTAACACCTGCATGACCGTGCAGTCATTGGCATCTGCGCTGTGAATCAGCAGCAGGTGTGATGAATGGCCAAATTGAGATGACCCCAAACTGTGCAAGGCTGTGTGTCACACTGGCAAGGCAGAGCAATGTTTCTCCACTGTAAAAAAGCTGCTGTTGGCTCTTCCCAGAGCAGCAGAATGATAACGTGTGAAGCTTGAGATTTAACAGTCAAATGGGCAAGTAAAGACCCATGATGGCTTGCAGGACAAGCATTGCTTGCGCACCAATTGACTTCTTTGGCCACAATTTCCCGACTGACTTTGCCTCTTTCTTACCTAGACATTATCATTTCTTTTAGCAAGCACAAACGGACAGGCACAAGGTCAGCAGCTTACCTTTTGCAGGTTGTGCAGGTCCTTCTGGTCAATGCCTTCGCTGTCCCGGTCTGCCAAGCTGAACTGGCGAATCAGTCCTGGGGCTGATGGCTGGCCCTGACCTATATCCTCTGCAAAAGCAGTGGACCTCATGAGGCACTAGTCACTCCAACAGACAATTCTAGGCTTACAAGCACTGATATGCTCTGTACGATGCATCACAATATGAAGGAGAGCTCAGAGGACTCAAAAGGGATGTATCAAAGCTAGTTCTTGGCAACATCCTGCAAGTCATGGAAGAGTCATTGTCAGATTGAAAGTGTGAGCAGCATGGCTTTTGTTTTGACTGTGACAGCAGCTCATGCTGATGGGATCATGCTCAAAATATACACATTGCGGATGTACAGCAGGAGCTCAGGAGTCATAGGCAGAGAACAAAGTGGCTGGAACAGCACAAGCTGCAAGTTTAAGCAAACGCATGGCTGACAAAGCTGCACCTTGTTCAAAGCTGTTTCTGTCAAGGCCATCCCGTCCAGAAGACCCCTCTTCAAGCTTTTGCAGGGCGCCAACATCAGGAGCCTGTGACGCAGCTTCATTCTCAGCTGCTGCTGCCATCGCGGCTGTGGCCACCTGGTCTGGCGACTGTGACCCCATCCACTGCTCGCCAGCCTCTGCACCATATGCTGTGCGTACTGTGCTCTCACTATGCTTTGAACTGCCAGGCATATCAAAGCTCTGCTGTGGCCTTTCTGAGCTTGCAAAGGTCTCATCGACAGCAAAAGGATCACCAGAAGCAGCAGCAACAGGATGATTGTCTGAGGCGTGGTCTGACTGACTTGGCTGTGGCTGACTGTCTGTAGTTGCTGTCTTGGCATCTGGTGTCATTGCCACTAGCTCTAGCAGGGAGTGCTTGTACAAGCTGTCCTCACTGTCAAGGCCCTTCTCGACCATGAGCTTGTGGAACATGCCTTGAGCTGCTGGCAGCTCAGTACCTTTGTAACCCATGGCATTTTGAAACTGACAGGCGAAAATCTCCTGACAGTTCTGCTGCTGAGCTTGGACCTGCGTTGGCGCTGCATCCGCCGGCACATTGGCGGACGCCGAGGCTGGGCTGAGAGCACTCGACAGCGGGATCCGGCCGGATGCTAAGTCCTCGTCGTACTTGGCGCCGTATATTGCCCGATCCAGGTTGCTCTCGCTGTTGACTGACACAAGCGGAGCGTCGTCGACAGGCAGATGCCCCGGTGCGGTGGACTGGGCAGATTTGGTGCCTAGCTTTCTGAACGCCCTGGCTGCGGAGCTGATGGCTGCCTTGCTCAGACAGGCTGTGTCTGACACAAGGCTGCCCATGCCAGCTCTCATGTATGCTGTCAAGCCTGCATGGTGAAAGCCACTGCTGTAAGCTGTTGGACACAGCGTGCAGTTGACAAGCACCTAAGGCATTGCAGTCATCAACGCAGAAGCCACAGCTGAGCAAAGCTTGCACAGCATGGCAGGGCTCATCACATCATGGGATGCGCAGCTATGGTGCGTGATAAGTATACAAGATACTCAGCACAAGTAGGAGCTACACATACCATGATGTGATTAGCCCTGCCATGCTGTGCAAGCTAAAGAGCTCAGCCTATTGCATGCCCTTGGCATTTGAAGTGACTTTTGCTACTCACTGTTGACTCTTGACTGAGGTCAATTTTGCCGTCTTGGCTGTCATTCATGCTGCTAATGGAATCACGCATGCAGAGCTGAGGCATGAGCACTATCGTAGCCACGCCACACAACCAAAACAGGACAAATTACCGCAGGCATGCACAAGAGCTCAGACTATTGCCAGTCCATGATAGCGCGGGATTGATTGTTGTCACTCACTTGTTAACTCTTGACTGAGGTCAATCTCGCCATCTTGGCTGTCATTCATGCTACTGATGGACTCACGCATGGAGAGCTGAGGCGTGAGCATGCTTGCAGCTGGGACTGACTCAGCCTGCAGTGACTCAGGCTGGGGTGAGTCATCTGGTGCACCTGCTGCAGCAGCTGCCCTTGCTGTCTTGTCTGCGCTTCTGCGCTTGCAGCCCTCTCTTGGGCATTTGGAGATGCATTGCAATCCAATCTTGGCTCTGCATGGACCGCCTGCACACGCAAACAGGCTAGTTGGATTGTCATGGTGCGCTTTGGTTTACTTCTGCACATAGTGTCTTGACTGCACTGATTCTTGTTGCTTACTACTGTTTCACAGCTCGGCGTGGTTTCTTGTACTACGATACGTGGATCACGTGACAGACATTATTGGATTGTCATGGTGCTATCCTATTTCCAGCTGATAATGCTCAACGCGTATGGCGTTTCAGCAAGCTAATCTGACTGTCACGTTGCTTGCCTTGTTTCAGATTGTGCCTGCCAAATGCATATGGCAAAGGCTGCTGCTTTCCACATGCACCAACATGCAATCAGGCTGGTTGGGCCGTCGTATTGCTTGTCTTTTTGAAGCTCATACTGCCAAATGCATGTGGCAAAGGCACTGCTTGTAAATGCTGGAATCACAGGATGATCTGCATAGAATACATAGCTTGCTTGTTGGTGTCCTGTGACGTAAGATTGCGGACAGCCATACGCCTCAGCTGGTGAGTAAAATGCGTCTGAACCTAACCGCATCTGTGATTGCTCTACATACATAACTTGCTTGGCAAACAAGGCACCTGCAGTACGCCTGGCAAGGCAAT
This sequence comes from Trebouxia sp. TZW2008, assembly GCA_002118135.1. Taxonomy (NCBI): domain Eukaryota; kingdom Viridiplantae; phylum Chlorophyta; class Trebouxiophyceae; order Trebouxiales; family Trebouxiaceae; genus Trebouxia; species Trebouxia sp. TZW2008. The sequence continues at coordinate 247,802 of BDIU01000140.1, forward strand.
CATGCAGGCCTGAGCACATTGATTTGACTGGTCTGCCATGCAAAACGGAGCTGACCCAGACAATTGAACCCATCAAGTATGCCTGGCAAAACAACCATGTAGATCCAAGGTGGTTGATGTGCAGAATCTGTCATGCTGCAACAAGTAAGTCTGGCAAGTCAAAGACAGGTGATCTGCTTGGCAACCCCAAGAAAGACACAGAGTTGAGCTCATTCAGCTGCATGCAATGCCGTGCAACAGGGCTGAGACCGGCAAGACAAAGACAGGTGACCTGCTTGGCAATGCAAACACAGCATATGATGTCCTCCTTCTCCATTTGCCGCTTGCATCAGACATTGATTGCTGCCATGCATGCCTGTACAGAGTGCTCTGCATAAATGGCCTGGCAAGACACAGACAGGTGACCTGCTTGGCGACGCAAACACATCATACCTGATGTCCTCTCCTTCTCCAGTTGCCGCTTGCAGTTGACATTGATTGCTCCCATACATGCCTGTACAGAGTGCTCTGCATAAATGGGCTGGCAAGACAAAGACAGGTAAGTTACTTGGTGGCACAAACACGGCATACCTGATGCCCTCTCCTTCTCCAGTTGCCGCTTACAGTTGACATGGAGCGCTCCCATGTATGCCTGTGCAGAGTGGTCTGCATAGTCAGCTTGGCCAAAGCTGGCTTTTGGTTGATACCCAGGGCGCATACTCTCGCCACAGATGTATATAGCCCCATGGACATGCTTCAGAGCGTTTTTTGCCTGCTCTGTGCTCTGCGCTGGGATAGGGTCACGCCTGAACATGACCCTATAGCTGATTCCCACCAGCCACCTGTGAGAAACGCATTGTGAACACATGACATGCTGTACTCTTGATCTGCTTGCGAGCTTGCACAAGATACATTTGGCTTGTTTCAAGCTTGTGTATTTACAGCTTTCACATGCAGATACATGTCAATGATGTTACAAACCTTTTTTCACTTGACAAAGCACTGTGCACATGAAGTGATGGACCTGCAAGCGGTGACAGCTTGTGCAGACAGTCTGAGTTGACTCAAAACTTGACAGCTCAGCCACAGCAGTGCCTGGAAGGTTTTGGAGCAGCTGAGCTCAAAAAGTCAGACTGTCAATGACACAGGTTGGTGCTTCAAGTACAAGTTTGATGGCAGCATGCAGGTTGTGTACAGACGTCTGAGTGATCTGAGGGTGAATTTGCACCGGCAAAACCTGCCTATACAGAAAATGCCTTTGCAGCAACTCACTGCAGTTCTCTCACCTAGCAGGGTCTTGCAGCCTCACCAGTATGCATGTAAACGACGACAATGGTGCACTTTGCTTACTTGAAGGCCACAGTGAAGGCGGGATTGCCGATGGCCGGTGAACCAAAGGAGATGCAGCGCACATCTGCTGTTGGCCACTGCACAGCTGCCCAGGTGGCCACCACAGTTGCCAGAGACCCCCCAACGCAGAACCCCACGCCGACAATGCGCCTTGGTGCAATGTGTCCTGCAATACAGGCACAGCGGGAAGGTGCACAGAAGTGTGCTGGGCTGAGACCACAGCCAGTTGCTGTATGAGACTCGTCTTTCAAAATGACTGCCAATGGCTGCCATGATGATACATGTATCCCAACTCTGCTGTGCACGCGCTGACAAGCAGTGCTCAAGGCTGCTGTGCATGCATTGACAAGCTGTGCTCGTTCTGTCCCATTTGCTGTGCAATATTTGACAAGCCGTGCTCAACTCTGCAGTGCACGCATTGACAAGCTGTATTCAGGCAGGCAGGAGAACGATCACAAGCACCTGAGCTTCATAAATGATTGCTGAAACATTCACAGAACCATGCCATCACTCTCATACTCACAGGAGAGGCGCTGAGTCATTAGACAGCACCTGTCATATCATCAATGACCGCTTTGAGGCTGGCACGACCATTGCCTGCCTTGTTGAAAGACTCAAAGGCGCTCAGACAATGTGCCTCAATCTGAGCTCCAGCTGCTAAGTGTGAAAGCCAGGACGGTGTCTCCATTTGGCCTTCTTTCATCTCATCGATCAAAGCAAGGCTGTCAGGAATCCACTGCAGTAGAAACTTGAATGTCCAACCGCACATTTGATGAGACACAGCCAGAATGCCTCCAGAACCGTTTTTGCTTGCACAATTTGCTTGCAACAACAAGGACATGTTGCCAAGTGCTATGCACAATGTACTTGGTCAGACACTTTGCCTAGGCCAGCAGAAGCTGTGTGGACATTGACATGCAAGATGCAGGATGAAATTCACCTTGGCAGAAATGACAAGCCGGGCGTTCGCCTTGTCCCACCCAATGTGAAGGCAAGCATTTTGCTCACCTGCGTACCATGCTATGTCATACCAGAGCTGCGAATCGTGGCCAGAAGCGCTCTTATTGCCTTACCGTCCAATGCACGAAAGCTTGAGAACTCCTCATGTGCTTTGCCGAGTGCAATGCTTTTGATGTACATGAATGCTTGCTGGATCTTGCTCAGGATCGGACTGCCAAGCTGCTGCATGTCCCCATGTTCTTGCTTCGCATCTTTCGGACTAACCACCCTGCTCATTGCTGTTGGGTCACTTTTCTATGCTTGTGTGAGAGTTCGGCCTAGAAGGCCGAAAATTGTGCCTGTTCAAGGCTCCTGCCGGCAAGGCGTGACTCCTGTAAGTTCTCAGCTGTTTGATGCAGCTGAAAGCCACAGTGTGTCTGACGCAACGTAAAGTATGCACATCCGATTGCATAGAGACGCAATCAGCATCTCGGAACGGATCGCGACACGGCTGACGAGGGTTTAACAGGGCTTCTGTGCGCATGACAACATTAGTAATTTGTCAGCTAACAGATGCCCTAGGTGCCTGTCAACAAGTCGACCGCACAGATGGTAAAGCTCACGCGCTGAATCTTCCTTGCGCTTGACGATCACCCACAATGCCGAGATTGCGTTGATCCAGATTGCATTTGATCTGATCAAAAAACCGGTCTCAATTGTAACAAGAGCTCTTGATCATAGGCAATATCTGGCGTCAGACACCAAAACAGTGTTTTGCAGGCTGCAAAGTAATTGCCGCTTTGCTGTTGATACAAATCCTGGAAAACTCCAGATGCATGCACAGGAAAACATGCATAAGGACCGATCCATGAGCATTGACAGTGGCTCTGAGATTTTATTGTACAGAATGCATTCTTGTCTGCAGGCAGAATTTGCAGTCAGTGTGAACCCCTACATGAGCCCATGTCTTGGAGCTTGCGACATCTGTTTAGAATGCTTTGCCCAAGCCTTGGACTGGCCATGGCATTGAAATGGCTGATGGTGTTGATTTTGCCTTCTGCTCTGGCTTCCAGCAGTAAGAATAAGCGGCTGAGGAGTGTCAAAAACAGTAGACTATGTCAAGACGTACAACCTTCAAGGTACTGACAGCGTGTCTGTGAGACCTGTGCAAGAGCCCGCTTGCTTTTGAGCACAATGTCGGGTCCACAATAAGAGAGGATACCGCTCAGGATGCTGAAAGCATATTTGGTTTGAGGGGGCCAGACAGCGTTTCCCAGGGCTCTGTTGCGCATGAGGAGTGGATTCACTTTGACCATCAATCAGGCCAGGTTTGCAGCTGTGCTCAGCTACATGTCTGCCACCATGTTTGTGAGTTGATCAGCAAGTATGGGGTTTTCGAGGCCAGCTCCTGGACCTTCAATTCTGGCTTGCAACTCCTCCTCTGTCTCAAGACGCGTAGTCTGCAGTATCAATCAACAGGCATTTTTTACTGACTGATTGACTGAGAGATGCCCTGCAAGGATGACTTTCTGACACACACTCAGAGCATGGCTGCAGGTGTGGGCAGTAGCAACCAAAAGGCAATTTGATTAGCTGACCGAGAGATGCCCTGCAAGGATGATTTTCTGACAAACGCGCAGAGCAAGGCTGCATGTGTGGGCAGTATCACACAAGAGGCAATCTGACTAGTTGACCAAGAGATGCCCTGCAAGGATGACTTTCTGACACAAACTCAGAGCATGGCTGCAGGTATGGGCCTTTGAAGCAATGCAATTCAAGCTGCTGGCATTGGGACACCACAAAACAGTATACTCACCTCCAGGGCATCATCATGTTACCAACTCTCACAGCAAATCAACAACATCTCAGCCAAGCAACAATGATAAGCCAAGGCTTGTGCTGCAAAAATTTCATGATGCTTGATGTGTGCATGAATACGCACCCAATCACTCTCCAGTACAACTCGTTTTTCGAGCAAGGATTCTTTATCTTCTGGGCTCTCATATTGCTGCATGAGACGCATTTCCCGCCCAGTCAAGTTCCTCATCTAGTCAAAATTCCAGCCACCACGCAAGTCAAAAGTAGGCTCATAATCCTTAACGTCCAGCCTGTAATCAGCAGCCTGGTGACTCACATCTGACTTGTACTGTAATGCTTGGTGTGCTTGAATGCATACAGCTTGTACAGAAAGGCGGGACGGTGCTAATTTTGGCAAACTAGCAGGCAGAGTGTCAGCATTTGATTCAGTGTACACATCCTATCTGCACTGGGTTCACCAGCTGCGTAGCCAGCAACACAGAGTGCTGATGCTTATTACAGCTCTCTGTAATTTATTCTATGGAATGGAAATAGAGCAGCAAATAAAAGCAGAAAAAGAGGCCAAAAGAAACTTTTTGAGTTTGAGTAGCATAACGGGTTTATCATGGCAGTGGCATCAGTCAAAATTGATGGCCTTTGTTGAAAGTGCTGGTGCTCACAAGTTGATCAGGCAACCTGACACAAGCGCAGTTGAGCAAATTGAAAAGGGCGTAAGCTTTTGATGTTTGGACGAGGGCTCACAAGGTGCTCAGGCAACCTGACACAAGCGAAGTTGAGGAAATTGAACAAGGCATAAGCCTTTGATGTTGACACTAGGGCTCACAAGGTACTCAGGCAAGCTGGCGCAGGCCAAGCTGAGCAAACTGGACAGGGCAGATGAGGTTTGGCAGAGAGGTAGGGAAGAAGTGCTAAACTGTGCTGTCAGATTTACATCAATTCAGTCAAGCCATTCATGAACACTTTAGCACAGTATGTTTGCTGTACATGTGAGTAAGCTGACGCTGCCTTTACTACCCCGCTGCAGTTTAGTAACCGCAATAGCCAGGCCTCAGCGGCCTCTCGAGTACACTATAAATAGGTCACAATCCTGTTAATTGAACACTGTTCGCTAAGTCCTCCGCATGTAAATACAACCGCTGTGTCACCACACAAGTCTTGCACAGTCTTGTTTAGCAAGAAGGAATGTACAGCAAGACACAAAGCTCTGGCTGGGCAAGTTCTGCTATGAGTGGAAACCTGCAAATGGGTGAGTGTACAATCTGCAACCAGAACAAGACCGTCAGCATTCAGCTCAGCCATAACGTCCATTGCACCCTCAGATGCTCCATGGCTAGCAGACCTGTCTGAAGCTGCTGCATGAAATCAGCCCTGAGGCAACAGACGCCACAGCTGCTACACAGTTCAAACAGCATTTGCAACTTGCTGACAGCTGGCACACTTTTCAGGTCAAACACTGGCAGTGTCTTCAGAAGGCAAAAGGCGTGCTGTATGGGCGTGCTGTATGGTTGATTGACCATCGGCATTGAGAGGGGCAGCATGCTGCATGACTCACTTTGTGTATTCTGATGCGAATCTCAGTGAAAATTTCAAAGGTGTTCTTGATGTCAGGACTCCAATGTGTCCAGTGCGCTGTATGTCTAGCAGGCAATAGCCTGCAACACATGTTTGACTTGCCACAGGTGCATGCATGACTTGTTAGGACAGGTGAAACTAGTAGCATTCCAGCGTCAGGCATATGCAGTGATGGGATGATGGCGAGTGGGAGGGGGTTTTGGGGGATGATGAAGGGGACGGGGTGATGGGATGGGATGGAGGGGGGGTTTTGATAAAGGGAGGGCCAGGGGGCAATCAGCAAGGTCTAATATGTATGCCAAGCCCCATTGCTGCATCAAGACACGCAGCAGCAGAACAGCCTGGGTTCAGTACTAGAATGACTTTACTATATCAATTCAACATCCATTCAAAGACCCTACAAAGAGGCCACAGGACACCATACAAATTCAAAAATCCGCCTTTGGCATTTGTGAATAAAGCATCCAGACAGCAGACAATAGATGCCAGTGTTCAGCGCAAACAGTCGATGCAGAAACTTACGCATCATGCTGTGCTCCTATGTCAACCAAGGCGCCATGATGCAGCATGAGCTTGGTGATGACACCCGTGACCTCCTGGCCTGGTACAAGGTCCAGTTTGTTTGTCTGCAACAGCAATGACACTTCTGCAGATCCACGCACACAAAGACATCTTATGATCTAGGGCCAGCCAAAGCCAACAAGCTACCGCCTGAGACAGTCAGAGCCATGAGCAAGGCAAGCTCAACTTCAGATCATTTGGAAGAAGCACCATGTCACATCCTGAAAGGTAATCTCAGCCTCATACATATACCTCATGTGTGCAATGACTTCAGCATAGCAACATCCCATGATCACAAAGCCAAGGCAACTAGACAAGGTGGTCAAACATGCACATGAGCTCAGGAGCATTTGCCGTGTGGCACAACAAATTTGCAGAGATAGGATGGGTTACCCGGCCTCCTCCAGAGTGCTTTGCACTTGCATCGCTGCAGACAAACTGCTGTGCTTTGAGGACTCGCTTTTGACCTGATGCCCATCCCCCTGTACAGACATACCAGCCGCTGACAGATGCTGTGACACAAAAAGAGCAAGCAGGACTTGTTGCCATACCGTTAGCACATACCTGGAGGCTTTGTGAACCAATAGTCCGCATCTTCTTGCACAATACCCTCTTCAGCAGTTTCATCAAAGATTGCGTCCAACATATCTGCATGCACGGTCGGCTCAAGGAGCTTGCCGTTACGATAGTCCCTGTTAGTGACTGTCATTCACTCGGCAGTCTCAGGCATCTCCTCGTCTGGATAAAACCGAGCGCTGTACGGTCTGTCTAAGCGCGGTTTGCACATGGTTTGGTCCTCGGGCCTGAATCCCTCAGGGATACTCCGACACGATAGGCCGAAGCCTGCACGCAACAATTAGCTTAGCTATTCGTTTCAGCGGTCTTGACGGAGGCAGCAACCCCCAGTGCGTGCCTGCAAGCCTTCCTCGTTGTTGTGCAAGACGTTTGCCACGAGCACCGAGGCTGCATCCTATCTGAGCGGCATTTGGGTGACTGGTCTGCCGCTGCAGCTTGGCTTGTTGACACAGTCACACGGTGCCGTCACCGCCACCATGAGCTAAGCTTGCGCACCGACCTCAACCTTGGAGCCATCAAATCGGCGTGCGCGTACTCCACCCACTGTCATGACGCAGTTGAAGCCTTTCATGCATGCTGGCTCGCTGTTTGCACTTTTGCGCTCCGAAACCATTGTGCCCTCTAGACATAAACATTTTGTATCGTCCTTGTCGTCTCATCACGCATGCCAAGTGAACCTGGCCGGAACGCGCGCAACGCTTAGATAAGCTGCTGTTTTCTGGCCCCCACTGACTGCTCCGTGGTGCCAAAATAACAGCCGCATAAGTTGAGCTTATACAGCACCTGTTCCTCATGAAGCTGGACCGGATGCTGCCCAGATCTCGACACACCAGAGACGAGCACAAGGGTAAGGAGCGGCGCAGTGCCCATTAACATGGGGACTAGGCAGCCATTGTGGTGGGGAAGGACGATGAAGCGTTTTTGGACTTGGATCAAGACAGGGAAATGCTGGAGGGACTGGAAGGCCCAAACGTCAGCGAAAAGAAAGTAGACCAGAACTTTTTGCTAAACAAGACTGTGCAAGACTTGTTTGGTGACACAGCGGTTGTATTTACATGCGGAGGACTTAGCGAACAGTGTTCAATTAACAGGATTGTGACCTACTTATAGTGTACTCGAGAGGCCGCTGAGGCCTGGCTATTGCGGTTACTAAACTGCAGCGGGGTAGTAAAGGCAGCGTCAGCTTACTCACATGTACAGCAAACATACTGTGCTAAAGTGTTCATGAACGGCTTGACCGAATTGATGTAAATCTGACAGCACAGTTTAGCACTTTTGCAACAAATTTGATGACGATTTTGATGAGGACGACATGAAGCTCAGCTGAATGACCTCAGTTTCAGCACACACAGCAGTAGTGGCAGCTACATTAGCTGCGTCAATGATGCATGTTCTCTCCGCCCGTGTCTTTGGTTGCATGGCGCATGCAGTGCAGATAACACCACAGGTAGCATCAGCCTGCAAGGAGATTTCTGATCACCCTAGTCCTGGTTTATGAATATGTCAACATTTTTGAGTGTACAGCTGTGGCAGAAAGTCTGTACTCAAAAACGATGCCTGCTCAGCAGAACGGCTCGCATGTCATGCATACGCGGAACCGTCGGCGGTGCAGCCACACACGGTTAGCCAAGCCTCGAAAGCATGCAATCAAAGTGACCGCTACAGCAGATAACGTCTGTAGCGCTTGCAGCAATGCGTTGACTGGCATGTCTCTTTGACCTAGAAAACCTGCTTGAGAGAGGGTACCAACTTTGCAGGTTTGTAGCACAAAAGCAGCATAGGCAAGCAGTCATTGAAAGACTATGGCTGTCTAGCAAAACAGGCAAGCTTGCCAGCCTAGTATTCAAGTTTTCCTGAAAAGCAGTATGCTGCCAGCAGCAGCATTTTCACAGAATCTTAGAGATCTGCCTGTTGAGCAAGTCTTGCTGCAACTTCCATCAAAGCTTGTGCAACAGGCAAAGCTCTGTTTTCTGAGCAAACACTTGCAACTGCACAATTTTGGTCCATAGTCTGCCTTGTCGACTTTCGGACTTGGACTTTGACGGCAGACAAAGACAAAGACAAAGACAAAGCTCCAAAGCTCCTTCGCTCCTCCGCTCGCCTGCGCCTTCGGCTGCGCCGAGCACAACAGCAGGCTGTACACCCCCCAGCTTGTAATTTCAAAATTTGTTGGGGAATCCCAGGGATGTGCTGAGTCATGCCATCATGAGTCATAATGGTGCAAAAGGTTTCCCTGGGACTCAGGTGCAAGAATGCTTGAGTGCAGACTTTACGCCGCAGCTGTACATGTAGCGTTCAACAGAGTATCCGAGTAATAGCCGTGTCAACAGTCACAATTGATTGTTCAAACAAGTCGAGCAAGGACTTAACCCAGGCAGCGATCCCAGGATACAGAATCCTGACTAAGCCGGGATATGCTAACCCACGTCAGCATCAATGTCTGTTACGGTCTTACACAATGTAAGACACATAGTCACATGGCTAGGAATGCTGCAATTCCTCCCCACTTAAGTGCTGAACTGTCCACAGTCAGCCCATCCAATCAGCAACAATATGCCAACCAAACAGGTAATCTGAGCTGGGACAATCCAATCACTACAGTGGACCATGACAGACAACAACATTGGCAACACGCCAATCAGCAGCTCTCACTAGGAATTAAACAGGTGACCAACCTATTGAACCCCTTGTAAGACATCTTACTCAGTAGAAGCCAGGTGGTCAGCCCAAACAACTACCTTGTAAGACAGTCAACAACGGCTGCCCTGCTCGTGTGCATACAGCTTTGATGCCACATGCATCATGCACAAATGGTGACAATTCACCTGCCTCAATGAGGTAGCGATCCTCACAGGCAAACAATGCTAATCAGCCCCTTGGCCTATAGCATGTTTCAGCAGTTTTGGATCGTAGTGATCAAACTGCACTGACACCAGCAAAGCAAAGCCAGTCAATCAGTCTTTTGCACAGCCAGCAAGCACTGCTAGGATGACACCAGCATAACAAAAGCCGGTCAGTCCACCTTCAAGACAGTGACCATGCACTGTAACGCTTTTGCAGCATTGACAGGCAACAAATGTGAGTCACATGGGTTTGCATACCCTGTTTGACTGCTATTCTGGCCAGAATAAACAAGACCACAATGGTCCATGCTGTGCAAGCAGTGTGCAGAGGACAAGGCAAGGCTCACACAGCCTGCTTTGTTAGTTGCGGTGTGTGCTGTTCACGCGAAGCAACATAGTCCCAATAATCCTGCACAAGTTGAGGGTCATGGATATATGCCTCAGGCTCCCAAGAGTCATTACTCTGGTCATAGCCTTCCCATCTGATCAAGAACTCACAGAGATTCTTTCTCGCACCACGGCGATGATCAATGATCCTGTCTACTGTCCAAACAGCCTGCCCATCAAGGAGCAGCCTGGGCGGTGGAGGTTGCAGCCTACTACTTGGAACCCAGGGTTGAAGCAGTGAGACATGGAACATAGGGTGTATCTTCATCTCAACAGGCAAATCCAATCTATAGGCCACAGTGCCTACCCTCTCTAACACCTCATATGGACCAATCCATCTAGGCATTAGCTTAGGAGTACCGCGAGTTTTGCTGCGCACATGCTTTGTGTTAAGCAGAACTTGCTCACCGACATCATAGGTGACTTCACGGCGCCCCTTATCAGCATAGGCTTTCTGCCGTTGCTGGGCCTGTTGCAAACAGTCCTTAGCTCGCTGGGTGCTAAGGTGCAAGTTCTCAGCGAACTGCTCTGCAGCAGGCACATGAGAGTGAGTTTGCAAACTGAGAAAGTTCAGTGGATGCTGGCCATAATTCAGCATGAAAGGCGTCTCTTGCACAGACTCCTGCCAAGCATCTTTGATAGCAAACTCAGCCGTATCCAAATGCTCATCCCAGTCATCATGACTAGGGTTCACATACTGCCTCAACATCTCCTCCAGAACTCTGTTGGCACGCTCAGTTTGGCCATCAGACTGGGGATGGTATGCAGTTGACATAGCTTGCTTGATGTTCAACAGGCGGCAAACTTCCCGCATGAATCCACTAGTGAACCGACCATCACGGTCACTAACAAACTCATAAGGTAGGCCATGCAACCTGATGATCTCATGCCTGAGCAACTTTGCAAAAGCTTGAGCACCAATAGCAGTCTTGCATGCAGCAAGGTGAGTCATCTTACTCAGCCTGTCAACGAAGACAACAATGGCAGTGTTGCCTGAGGCAGTCTCAGGTAAGGCAGTAATGAGATCCATGCTCACACTGCCCCACTTGCGTTTAGGCACAGGTAATGGCTGCAACAAACCAGCAGGTTTCTGATTAGTTGACTTATTGCGCTGACATTCAGCACAAGACTGCACATACTGTGCTACATCATCTTTCAAAGATGGCCAAGTGTAATGGCGCTCAATAGCCTGCCTGGTCTTTTTGACACCAGTGTGTCCAGCATGAGGTACATCGTGACACTCATGCATCACATCTTGCCTCAAAGCATCAGCATCCGGGATGACCAACATGTCATCGGGTGCCCACCAAAGGCCATGCCTTTTGGTGTACTGTGCCAGAAATGATTCATCCTTGAACATAGGATCCTTGTCATAAGCAGCAGCACAACGCTTCTGAAAATGAGACAAGGCAGAGACAGGAGCAGTTTCCTGCACACTGGAATCACTGACAGCAGGTTTAGATGCTGGCGAGTTGCTGTTGCTAGAAGTAGGTTTGCATACCTTGCTTCTGGTCACAGCAGCTGCAGATGCCCTCACCTCACACAGAGGTAGGCTGACCTTTGCTGCACCAGAGGAAGCCTGCCAGCGGAAGGTCAGCTGTTGATTGGATCCCTTGCAACTCACAGCAGCACATGTGCTCAGCAGCTCAGGACCTGCAACAGGCAGCATAGCAGCGCACACACCAGGATTCCTACTCAGAGGATCAGCCACATTGCTTTTGCCTGGCCTGTAACGCCACTTAAATGTGAACATCTGGAGATACTCAGACCAGCGCGTTTGCCTTCTGGACAGCACACTTTGAGTCTGCAAGTATGTCAAGGGGTTGTGGTCAGTCACCACTGTCAGCATATCAGCGCTCAACCCCTCCAAGTAGCAGCGCCATGTCCTCATGGCATGAACAACCGCCAAAAGCCCCTGTTCACCTACAGTGTAATTGCGTTCAGCAACACTGAATTGTCTACACAAGTAGGCAATCGGCCTGCCCTCCTGCAGCAAGGCAGCGCCAATCCCAAAACCGCAAGCATCTGCAATCAGCTCAAACGGCTTTGAGTAGTCCGGCATAACAAGCACAGGTGCATTGGTTAATGCTGTCTTGATACCATCAAAAGCAGCCTGACACCCTGCAGCCCACTCAAAGGGGACATCCTTGCGCAGCAAGTTAGTCAAAGGCCCAACAAGGTTGGCATAACCCTGCACAAATCTACGAAAATAGTTAGTGAGTCCCAAAAAGGACCGCAACACAGACACATTCTGGGGCACAGCCCAGTCCCTGACCACAGCGGTCTTCTTGGGATCAACCTTTATCCCTTCAGAGCCAAAAATATGATCCAGGAAATCAAGCTCAGGCTGATTGAATGCACACTTACTGCGCTTGGCATACAGCTCCTGCTCACAAAGGCGCTGCAGCACAAGACGCAAGTGTTCAGCATGCTCTTCAGGAGTTTTGCTGAACACCAGTATGTCATCCAAGTAGACAAGCACAAAATTGCCTATGAACGGCCTGAATATGTCATTCACGACAGCTTGAAAGGTTGCAGACGCATGAGTCAAGCCAAAAGACAGCACCTTGAATTCATAATGCCCAAAAGGAGTGGAAAAAGCAGTTTTTGGCACATCCTCCGGCAGAATTCTGATCTGATGGTAGCCACTGGTCAAATCCAGAGAGGAAAAGACCTTTGCCCCCTGCAGTTGGTCCAACAAATCGTCAATCCTTGGCAAAGGGTACTTGTTCTTCACAGTGAGCTTGTTCAAAGCTCGATAGTCAACACACATACGCAGGGAGCCGTCCTTCTTCTTAACAAAAAGAATCGGGGACGAGTATGGTGAAGAACTAGGAGACACATGACCTCGGGCAATGAGATTAGCAATTTGAGATTTGGCCTCAGCCAATTCTCTAGGACTCAATCTGTACGCATGCTTGAAAGGCGGCTTGGAATCAGGTTCCAATGGTATGGTATGACCAGTTTTGCGCTCAGGCGGCAAGCCAGGAGGCAAATCAGACATGAAGCGGTCATCATACTCATGCAACAAACCCTCAAGCACACCATCAGCCATCAAGTGAGACCTATCAACCCCGCAAGACTGATCAACATCCTCATGCACAGCCGCACAAGATGCATCAGCAGCGGGTTTGGCATCAGTGCACACAGCAACAAATGCCTTACAGCCTTGCGCTACAACGCGCTTAGCCTGAACTGCAGTGATCACAGCTGCAGGCTGAAATTTAGACTGCCCAAATGCAGAGGTGGTTTTTAACGGACCAGACACTAACGTGATTCTTTGGCTACCCTTGGTGAGCACACAACACTTGTGGCGCCAAGACAAAGTAGCTGAATACTTGTGCAGCCAGTCTTCACCAAGGATGACTTCATATGGCGCAACAAGCTCAATCACATGACACGTCAGCTCTGCACAAAATTGCTGCAGTTTGAGGCGTACCTTGCAAGTCCCTGAGGAAGAGCACACTATCCCATTGGGTAGAGCTACTTGCAAAGGTGCACCACCACCCTGCTCCACTGCTATAGTCATCCTCCGAGCATATGCAGCAGACATCAAGGTGTTAGAGCAGCCAGAATCAAGAAGCACAGAGGCAGGTGCACCAGACACCCTGCCAGCAAATTGCATGGTAACTCCAAGGGAACCAAGGCTGGCAAACAAACTACGCACTACAACAGGCGCAAGGTACAAAACCTCAGCAGCATGCTTTCCCAAGGACTCATTACCAGCAGGCTCAAACAAAGCATCACAGCAAGTATGCTCTTGCAACAACTGAGCACCGCGCACAAACTTGCGCCACATGCCAGGCTGTTTAGGCGAGACAACAACAGCAGAAGAGTCACTTTGCCTACGAGCATCAAAATGCTGAAGACAAGCAAACAAATCAGCACAAGCTGGATGCAATAACAAGTGCTGACCGGCCAGGTCACACTGCAAAAATGCAGAGAGTGGACTAACTGTGACTTTGGCATCAGTAATTACAGTCTCTAATGTACCATTGCAAACAGCTGCATAGTCAACATCAGATACAACCACATGAGTGAAATTCTGTTCAACTGCAGTTGACAACAGGTCAAGCTCATCTGTCAAAGTGGTTCGACTGTTCACAATAGTAGCTAAGGTCACAGTTGCATCAAGTTCAGACCCAGGCCCACTCTGAGGCTGAACTACTCTTTTGCTGCCTTCTTGTAGGCAGCAGGCATGGGAGCACAAGCCTCCCCAGCCTTCTTCTTGTCGCAGTTAAAGGACGCATGTCCCGTGGTGCAGCAGCGGTAGCACATGTTATGCTCAGCCAACCACTTCAACTGCAGTTCATTGCGAGAAGGCGCCTTCCTGGCCCTCTTCTCTGACTGACCATTGCCAGTCTGGCCAGATCTAGCGCCATTGGCTGGGCCACCAGCTTTGCGCTTGTTCTGTTTCTGCTTCTGAATTCCAACAGAGGAACCCTTGGGCACAGCAGTCCCAGAAGCAGCAGCAGCAGAGTTTGATGCCAAAGCACCACCATTGGGCAAAGCCCTGGCCTGCATCACCGTATAGGACATCAGCTCATCGGCATCAAGCCATTTGCCAGCACGTCCCATACCAAGTGGTGCAGTAACCACAAGGCGTTTCAGAGGAGCATTCAAGCCACTCATGAAACGCTCAATTTTCTCTCCAGCAGAGAGTGGCAAGTCAGTTATGCCATTGAAGCAATGCTTCATGTTGTGCACGTACTCAGCAGCAGACAACACGCCCTGCTTCAAGTCACGCAATTGATCCCAAAACTCAGCGTCAGGGTCAATTTGACCAAATCTAATGCCCAGCAGAGCACAGAACTTGGTCCAATCATTGCATTCAGATTCAGGCATGGTGCGCATGGCAGTGTTCACATAGTCAGCAGCTAGTCCCTCAAGGTACAACCTTGCATGCAAGACCCACTTGGCCTTGGGAACATCACTCAGCTGAAAGAACAACTGCAACGCATCAGTAAACCTGCGTACTGCACCAGCAGAGCCCATTTCACCCTCTCCAGTGAAAGGTTTAGGCTTGCGTGCATCCACAGATTTACTGCGACCATGAGCAGAGTCAGATGATGACTTCTTGGCTTGCTTGCCAACCGACTTGGCAAGCCCAGCCAACAAGACCTCGGCAGGAGGCACCTCATGCTCATCATTAGACTCATCAGGCTCAGAATCAGATGCAATGTCAGATGCATGATCAGATGCATCATGGTCAGAAGACTCTACCTCAGCAGCAGTCTTTTCCATAGAGGCCAATGCCTCCAGATGCTTGGTGTTGACATCGGCCAAACTTTTGACCTCAGCAAGGAGACGAGCATTCTCAGCCTTCAAGGCTACAACCTCGCCAGAGGCTTTGTCAACACCTGTAGTAGCAGCATCCAAGTCAGCCTTCTTTGAAATACCATCAGCTGGTGTTTCAACAGATTTGGCTGCAGCATTCCTAGCCATGTGACTATGTGTCTTACATTGTGTAAGACCGTAACAGACATTGATGCTGACGTGGGTTAGCATATCCCGGCTTAGTCAGGATTATGTATCCTGGGATCGCTGCCTGGGTTAAGTCCTTGCTCGACTTGTTTGAACAATCAATCGTGACTGTTGTCACGGCTATTACTCGGATACTCTGTTGAACGCTACATTTGGTTCTCGGAGCTCGGTGTCCAGCTAGCCGCTTACCACATTTCCGCTGCCACACACGATCCTTTGATACTTTCAGCTTGCAATGGCCACTGATAAGTGCGAGGTCACACAGGCCCCGATCTTAAGTGGGGGGGAATTGTAGCAACGCTAGTCGTATATGGGCTCTGCAATTAGCTGCGTTACAACGGCCATCACCCTTTTCGTTACAGTACACATGTGCAAACAAATCATTATCCTTGTTCATTATGCTTCTTCTGTAGTGCTACATGTAGCACTCTGCTATGAGTTGCCAGAAGACTTTTGTGGATATTCAGAGTCAAATTGTGGCTTGTGCCTGTCACAGCCCACGTGGTACACACGTTCTGTGCCCTGGGCCTACAGTTAGGCTTTCTTCTCGAAGGACATTGCAACTGCTCTCAAGGTCGTGTCCTCCTATACGTTAGTGCATTGCTGTCTGTTTAATTTACTCAGGATGGTACAACTGCAGCAGGGCCTCTCTCATGTAGGAGCCCTAATTAGAAGTAACATTATAAACTTTTTTCATGCTTGCAATCGCGATCATAAGACAGTGACAAGCGGCAAGGAAGATAGCAGCGAGGAAGTCCCATGTAGATGTGCACGCTAGGATGCGTGATTACCACAACCTAGCGAAGGCCGCATACGATAGCCAGATGGCCCGTGCTAAGATAGAACTTGATCTATCGCTCAATGTTTGGCTATTTGAATTGATATGAGAAATTATCATCTGACAAGGTTTGAACCAATGCTAAATCGAGGCCTATTGCCACATCCGAGATGATCTGTTCTTGATTGACCCTTATCCTCTGCAATCCAACGTCAAGCATCGACTCGTCTAATTCATAAGGAAACTTGACAGGTTTCTTGGAGGGTGTCCACACGAGCAGATTGAAGGGCCACGTGCGGGTTTCAGGGAGGTGAAGACGAAGGAAATTGTGAATGAACTTGGGTTCAACGAAACCAGCTCTGGGAACGGGTTCGAAGCTTCAATCTGGGTTTGCAACACACGTAACCGAGGTCTGAGCTCTCGGCAGCGGCAAGTGCAGAGCTGCAGTGCACGCACGCAGGCGTGAACACACTCGATTGCGCCGTGTGCGGCATGACAGCTTGCTGACGTTCATCGTTTAGACTGTTTGTTTGCTGATGTCTGAGCGGAACTACTTTGCGCAAAGCCAAGATGACATGTGCTGCAGCAATCCAGGCCCTCCGCAACCGGCAATCTCGCAAGAGCAGGTAGGCCACTCTGAACTGGTCTACATAGTGCTTATCCCGCTGTCTCTCATTCAACTCTTCAACTCAAGAGCGTTACACTATTACAAACTGGATCTGTAGCACAACAGGCACCACTGACAGTTGACGAGACCTTGGCGCTTTGCAGCATCTGCGGGCAAACAGTGAATCCGATGACTGAGGGCTCCCGTGTGGACGCAAAATGGTCGAATCCCTGGGTTTCTCCATTTGCAAATGGCACGTGGCCCAGCCTCGTTTCACTCGTGTGGACGGGCTCTTAGTGCTTCAAAGGATCTGAGATGGGGTAATGAACACAACCAGACTCCAAGCATGCCACGTCAAGCAACTTCCTAACGTCCTTAGGGTCAGGCGGAAATGAGAATTTCACGTAACCGGAGTACATTCCTAGATCAGCCGTCTTGCTCACTGCTACTTGCGCCACCAAATGAAATCCTTCTAACGATTTTGTTAAGCTGGCTGATATCCTCTTCGCGAGCATGATGGGCGAGGGTTCAATGGACTTGTCAACAAGCTTTGCGGTGTGAAATCCCACACTTCCATGGCGAAGCGTACCCCTATCGCGTTCATCGAACAATTCCTTCTCTTTAGACAAGAAAAATTGCAAGCAGGTCAACATGTCTTGTGCGAACCTAAGCTGCAATCTACTGGCTCTGAACTCTCGATAGTTGGACCTGTTCTTGTCACCACCGTGCTGGGCCGTTGTCAGTTTGTAGAAGATCTCAGCTAAAGTTTGGAGGGTATCCAGCTGTCCGTTCCAGTGCTCGCTCATCATCGGCCTAAAGGAGGCACCCAGTGGCGTTTTAGGTGCTCGAACGGCGGTTGTGCAGTGCCCGGATTGCCGTCTAGCTCATACTCTATCAAACGAAGGTATTTTCTGATGATACAACGCTGATCTGCGTCTATCCTCATGCGGTAGATGTTTCTATGAATCACGTTGAAGTAGTCTATGGTCGTATCTATGCTGATGATTTGGCTCATCTACTCACTTGTAGGGCGCAGTGGCGTGGTAGGTGGCGGTATAGAAGGCGGTAGCTCTGCAAAAGCCGCGTGCCCTGGTGCCCTGGCTGATAGGATGTCACGTCTGAGGATGACGTCGAGGTGAAGATGCGCATTCTGAGCTTCTTCGAAGGTTATCTTGGTGTCTGTGTTGACTGCTAGGTCTGATAGGTCGCCGACGATGATCTCTAGCTCGATGTGGACGAAGTTGTAGGCTGGCAGGAACTCTCGGGCTGGCTGGGACGTGCTAGTATCGAGAACTCGATTGTGTGCAGCAAGCTTCTGAGCGCAGCTTTCTGTCTGGGGTTGAATGTAGTCTTCGACGTCGCTTTTAGAATACCTTCTAGGGCCGCCTTGATCTCTGTAGGTTCATTCTGTGACGTAAAGCAGCTCCGTGATGAACTCTGTCAACTAAGTGTAACAAAAGGGGTTGTGCACTACGTGTCAACGAGCGCCTTTCCAAGGCTATCAACCCGTT